>JAUCBL010000097.1:243696-441196 GCA_033807585.1 Hydrophis major | reverse complement strand
TCTATCTATCTATCTATCTATCTATCTTTCTCTATTATATCTATCTATCTATCCATCCATCCATCCATCCATCCATCCATCCATCCATCCATCTATCTATCTATCTATCTATCTATCTATCTATCTTTCTCTATTATATCTATCTATCTATCTATCTATCTATCTATCTATCTATCTATCTATCTATCTATCGTCTATCTATCTATCTAATCTATCTTTCTCTATTATATCATCTATCTATCTATCCATCCATCCATCCATCCATCCATCCATCCATCCATCCATCTATCTATCTATCTATCTATCCACCCACCCATCTATCCACCCATCCATCCATCTATCTATCTATCTATCCACCCACCCATCTATCCATCCATCCATCCATCCATCCATCCATCCATCTATCTATCTATCTATCTATCTATCTATCTATCTATCTATCTATCTATCTATCATCTATCTACATCATCTATCTATCTATCCTACCTACCTACCTACCTACCTATCTTTCCCTGCCTATATCTATCTATCTATCTATCTATCTATCTATCTATCTATCTATCTATCTATCTATCTATCTATCTATCTCTATCTATCTATCTATCTATCTCTCTATCTATCTATCTATCTATCTATCTATCTATCTATCTATCTATCCATCCATCTATCTATTTATCTAATAGCTTCTAATCCAAAGGTTCAAGGACTGGAATTTTTATTGCCCTGTAAAAAGGAAAAAAAAACCCTTCTTGGAGATGTTTGCTGAGCAGATAAGAAACCAGGTTGGCTAAGCTGTGATTTTCCACAGTGACCTAAATAAAGGAAGCTTCCTTGAACCCAGGATAGTAGCCCCACCCCTCTGCCCCACCTCAAATTTACCTTCATGAACCCCATGCCGCCCATGGTCTGGATGCATTCGTCTGATACGCTCCAGGCAGCTTCCTGGAGTGGCGGGAAAATACAGATAAAAGCAACATCGAATGAAGTGTTTCTGTCTGGATATGACAGATGGGCTTCCTTCCTTCCTTCCTTCCTTCCCTCCTTCTTTCATTTTTTCTGTCTTCTTTCCTCCCTCTCTTTTCCTTTCTTCCTTCCCTGTTTTTCTTTCATATTCTTTCTTTCCTTCTTCTCTCTCATTTTCCCTTTCATTTTCCTTCCTTCTTTTTCACTCTACCCCCCTTTCTCATTTTTCTCTTTTTCTTCCTTCCTTTTCTTTCCTTTTCCTTCCTTCTTTCTCTCTCCTTCCTTCCTTTTTTCTTTTATTACTTCCTTCTCTTTCCTCTTCCCTCCCTCCCCCATTTTTTCTCTTTCATTTTTCTTCCCCCTTTCCTTCCTCATTTTTCTTTCATTTTCCTTCCTTCCCTTTTTTCTTTCATTTTCCTTGCATCTTTCTCTCCTTCCTTCCTTCCTTCCCTCTCTCCTTCCTTCCTTTCTCATTTTTCTTTCATTTTCCTTCCTTCCTTTTTCCTTTCATTTTCCTTCCTTCCTTCTCTTTCTTTCTCTTCTTCCTTCCTTTTTTCTTTTTCCTTCCTTTCTTCTCTCCCTCCTCTCTCCCCTCCCATTTTTTCTTTCATTTTCCTTCCTTCCCCCTCTTTCCTTCCTCATTTTTCTTTCATTTTCCTTCCTTCCCTTTTTTCTTTCATTTTCCTTCCTTCTTTTTTTCTCTCCTTCCTTCCTTCCTTTCATTTTCCTTCCTTCCTTCTCTCTCTCCTCTCTCTCTCCCCTCCCTCCCCCAATTTTTCTCTTTTGTTTTCCTTCCTTCCTTTTTTCTCTCCTTCCTACCTTTCTCATTTTTCTCTTTTCACTTTCCCTTCTTTTTTCTTTCTCCTTCCTTCCTTCCTGATCAAAATTGGCTGGGCAGGATTCCTACTGAATCGGGGGTAGAGATACTTCATGGTTCTGGAAAGGATCCATGCCCGGTGCCAGTGCCCAGTGCCAACCCGTGCCCTTCCTTCCTCTCCTTCCCTCTTCCTTCCTTCCTTCCTTCCTTCCTTCCTTCCTTCCTTCCTTCCTTCCTCTCCTTCCTTCCTTTTCTTCCTTCCTCCTCCTTCCCTCTTCTCCCTTCCTTCTTTCCTTCCTCTCCTTTCCTCTTCTTCTTCCTTCCTTCCTTTTCTTCCTTCTTCCCCCTTCCCTCTTCTCCCTTCCTTCTTTCCTTCCTCTCCTTTCCTCTTCTCCTTCCTTCCTTTTCTTCCTTCTTCCTCCTTCCCTCTTCTCCCTCCCTCCCTTCCTTCCTCTCCTTTCCTCTTCTCCTTCCTTCCTTCCTTTTCTTCCTTCTTCCCCCTTCCCTCTTCTCCTTTCCTGCTTTCCTTCCTCTCCTTTCCTCTTCTCCTTCCTTCCTTCCTTTTCTTCCTTCTCCCTCCCTCCCTCCCTTCCTCTCCTTTCGTCTTCTCCTTCCTTCCTTTTCTTTCTTCCTTCCCCTTCCCTCTTCCCCTTCCTCCTTCCCTGTTCTCCTTCCTTCTTTCCTCTCCTTCCTTCCTTCTCTCCTTCTTTCTTTCCTCTCCTTGCCCTTCCCTCTTTTCATTCCTGTCTCCTGGGGGTAAGGGGGAGGGCAGAGACCCTCACGGCATTGGCCCCCCTCCAGCACTCACCGAGCCGAAGACTTTGCTGATGGCCGCCTCGATCTGGAAGTCAGAAGCCCCTCGGTCCATGTTGGAGCTGATCATGTAGGCCATGGACTAAAACATTTTCCAAAAATATAGTTTCATAACCGTAAAAGAACAAATATTTTTTAGCGCTTTTAAACCTTTTTAATTATACTGCACAGTGTCCAGAAGGTGCCCTATTCCTGCGATGGACAGCGTGGAAATGGAATAAAATAAATGCGTAATACTCCTCGACTTACAACGGTTCGTTTAGTGACCGAAGTTACAACGGCACCAGAAAAAAGGGGCTTTGGACTGTTTTTCACACTTAACGACCATTGTCGCCTCTCCACATGATCGAAATGCGGAAAATTAGCCACCGACTCGCATTTATGACGGTCGTTGTGCCCCTGGGTCACTGTATGATCCCCTTTTGTGACCTTCTGACCCCATGGGGAAGCTGGATTCGCTTAACGAACCGTGTGCCTCACTTAACAATGGCAGTGATCCATGGTGGCAGGAAAGTTCGTAAAATGAAGCAAAACTCACTGAACCAACATCTCACTTAGCAACAGAAGGGTTGGGGCTCAATCTCAGTCGTAAGTCGAGAACCTCCTGCATCGGTGAGACAGGCAGGGCAGAAATTTAATACATACAGGTAAGTCCTCCACTTGCGAGCAATCATTTAGCAAGTGTTTGAAGTTACAACGGTCCTGCTCAGGGTGACTTAGGAACTTGATTCGAAGTTATGGCCAGGCCCCTTGCCACATGGTCACAATTCGGAGACTCAGCAATTAGATTGAACTTAGGTCTGTCTGTAGCATCCTGCAGTTCACAGACTACAATTTAAGACTTTTAAAACTGTATTTGTTTGTTTGTTTAATTTATTTCTTTTATTTATTTGTTTATTTATTAAATTTATTGCCCGTCCGTCTTGCCACAGGGCAAATCTGGGCATCTTACAGTATTAAAAGGTTACAAGTATTAAATATTAATTTATATTGATTATATTATTAATTATTATTGTTTTATTATTACCATAGTATTACCATATTAAAAGGATACAATATAAAACCTGTATACCATCAAATAAAATACAATAAAAATTACAAATACTCGGGTTTCCGGTTTCGCGTGGCTTCGGGGCAGCAGGAATTCGCGACAGCTCGCGATTCCTGCTGTGCTAGCCGCCGAGGTACCCCCGATCCAGATGGGTCAGGGGGATATGGCTGCCCTGTAGGGACAGCTGAAGAGAGAGGGGAGTCGGACAGGGGGTTGGGGGTGTCGCAGACCCCCTCCCCCTCTGGAAAAACCCCTTTTTCCCAGGGCGGTGGAGCGGCGGTCAGCAATGGCCGCCACGAAGAAGCCAGCAACCGGGTAAGATTGCGCTGGAGGAAGTAAGAAGAGTGAAAGTGCTGTCTGAGCCGGGTCAAGTAACATCTTTCAAATTGGTTGGAACTGAGCTGTTTGAATTGTTGGAGGATACATTGTATCCCTAAAAAGATCGAAAGCGGCGGAGAAGCTGTTAAAGGGAACTTTTTTTTTCTTCACTCTCCCACCCCATGGAAACAGCAGATATGTTTGGACATATTGGACATTGAAAGTGAATTGTTTTGAGAGTTGAAGCTAAGGGACAAAAGGGTTCTTGGACATTGAAAAACTTAAGAAATTGGAAAACCCTTGTTGGAGGTATGGATTTCTGATTATTTAAAATTGATATTGCAAGTGGGAAGGGAGAGGGAAAAAAATTGGAGCAGAAGCTGAAAAAGGAGGAGATTGCCTAGAATCCCAAAGAAAGGTATGTGGTAATTGGACCTCTTTGATTAAACATTAACCCCAGAAAGAGAAAGAGAAGAAGGAAGAAAAGTATTAATTTTTGGAATTTTTTTTTTTTTTTGAATTATTCTTGATTAAAAATATTTGTGGTTGTTTTGGGAAAAGTTTCTTTTTTCATGATGGCATCGCTTGTAGATGAACTAAAGACTGAATATCAAAAATATAAAAAAGAAGATACTTTGGGCACTTTGTTTCAATTCTTAGAAATGGCGTTATGTACTTATGAAAAGTTGACTACGCAGCAGAAGGACTGGGACAAAGAAGAAGAGGAAGAAGAAGCCATCTTTGATGAACAATGGGTTCTTTCCGGGGAGGAGGAGAAAAAGGATAAGAAAAAGGGGATTTTAAGAATTATAAAAACAACCAAAGAGAAAAATGAGCGGAAAGGTGGAGGCAAGGTTAGAAAGCAAAGGAAAAGGAGTAAGAAAAGGGAGGAGGAAAGACAAAGGGGTAAAAAGGGCAAGAAGAAGAATAAGCAAGAGAGAAAGGGGGGGAGGAGAAGCCTCAATGGGGGGAAGCAAGATCTAAAGAAAAAAAGTTTATTCAGAGACAATGGGTGAATTTAATTTAGGATAAAAGAGGGATTCTGGAGGGTACATAAGATTGTGTTTTTTATATGTGTATTTAGAGTATAAAATTTATTGTGTAATTTTAGAATCTTTTAAACAGAATCCCAAGAAAAATTGTTACATGAAGTACTTTTAAGTTAGGGTAATGAGTTAAAGGTGTCACTCCAGTTAGTGTATAGGAGAAGTATAGTAAAAGAAAAAAGATGAATGGATAGTTGGAAATAGAACAGACAAAGAATGTTATTGAAAATGGAAATAAGATTTGGAAGGATATATAAAGGTTTTGTTATTTTTTTTTTTGTATATTGATAAAAGGCAATAACATTTTAATCAATAAGAAATAATTTGGATGAAAAGGAGAAGCTGGAATAAGATATGAAGTTAAATAGATAAAGTATTGATTTATTCTTTAATTATAATTATTTTTTAGGAAAGAATTTATAAGCTGTTATGCCTTGATTGTTTATGCACTGTTTTTGTAAAACTGATAAAATTGGTTTATATATATAAAAAAGAAAATGATAATAAGATATGGAAGGATATATAAAGTGAATATGATGTTTGAATTTGTGTCTGTGTGAAGAGTTTCAACCCGGGATCAGGCAGCCTTCAGAAAAGATGTTTTAGTTTTGTTTATGTTTTGTGTTTTGTATGTTTATGAAAGGCAATAAAATTTTAATAAGCAAGAAATATAATTTGAATAAAAGGAGAAGTTTGGATAAGATGTGAAGTTAAATAGATAATGTAAATATTGATATTACAATTTGGAGTTATGTTCTATTGGCTTTCTTCTTTAATTATTATTATTATTTTTTTCAGAAAAGATTCTTCAAGTTGTTATGCCTGGATTGTGTATTGTTTTTTTTTTGTAAAATTAATAAAATTTGTTTTTTTTTAAAAAAAAAATTACAAATACTCAAAAATGATTTTGCCACAAAATGCTTGTCTAATTCCTGTTTCTGGCCAAAATACACGCCCCAAATACCCACTAAGACTATGAATTCTCTTAAAGACGGGCGCAAAAGAAGGGCTAAAAATGGATGCTGCTCCGTATCGACCCGCTTAAATGCCCAGCACGACTTACGACTGGATTTCAGGGCTCAATTCGTTATGACCAGGACTACAAGTATCACCAAAAGGGTTTTTACGTTATTACACGCTAATTTTTCAGTAGCGGAGGATTTGTTTTCTAAGATACTAGTCCTCAAGGTGGCCCAGTTAGTCGGGAACCCCACAGACCTCAGAAATGACACTTGCTCCCACCCTCCCTCCTGCAGATTGTCCACTCAACCACACGCCTCTACCTCCGTCACGTAGTGGAGCAACGCCATGCGGGCAAGTTTTTCCTGGATGGCTCCGAAAGTGTGGATTTTTTCCCCAAACTGAGTCCGATTGGCGGCAAAATCCACCTTTGGGAAAGAAAGGGATAAAAGAGAGTAGGGTTTAGACGGGGAAATAGCTAGTCCTTGACTTGCAACGGTTCATTCAGCGTTTAACGTTACAAGGGCACTGAATCAAGTGATTTAGGACTGTTTTTCACACTTACAACCGTTTTTCACACTTACGACCATTTGTCACTCTTATGACCGTTGCAGTCACATGATCAAAACCCAGTCACTTGGCAACTGACTCATATTTATGATGGCGGCAGCGTCCCTGGGGGGGGTCACACAATCCCCTTTGGCGGCCTTCCTCCCAAGTGAAGTCAACGGGGAAGCTGGTTTCACTTAACGACTGTGGGACTCACTGAACCACCCCAGTGATTCACTGAACAAGGTCGTAAAACGGGAACAAGGTCGTAAAACGGGACAAAACTCACTTGACCAACGTCTTGCCTAACCAGCAGAAATTATGGGCTCTATTGCAGTCGTAAGTGAAGGGCTGCCTGAATTACCACACCAAAGCAATGATTCTTGGCATAAAAGGTCATAAAATGACCTCAAAACTCAGTGGACAACCGTCTTGTTTAGACACAGAAAAACTGGGCCTCGCTCACGGTCGTTAAAACGAGGAACTGCCAGAATAAGGGGATGGAGGGAATACAGTCTGGATGATAACTTCAAGGGGGGGCACCTGAGAAGAAAGCGGGGCCCCCAAAGCCACTCACTGCCTTGTGGATAAGTGCCCGCATGGTCCCTGCCAAGGCGGCTGCCATGCCGAAGCGGCCGTTGTTCAGGATATTCATGGCCACCTTGAACCCAGCACCTGGCGCGCCCAGAAGGTTCTCCACCGGCACCCGGACGTTATCAAAGTGGACTTCGGCCGTGTTGGACGCCTTGATGCCCATCTTCTTCTCAGGAGGGCCGCTGCAGGGACAGGAAGGGAAGTTAGACACCCCAGAACAGAGACCTCCAAACGTGGCAACTTTAAGACAGGTGGACTTCAACTCCCAGAATTCCCCATTCAACCATCCCTGTTGTTCTTTTTTCCTTCCTCCTCCCTAGAGCAGGCAGATTGCAGAGGAAGGGATGACAAGAGAGGAAGCAGGCGGATTGCAGAGGAAGGGATGACAAGAGAGGAAGTAGACGGATTGCAGAGGAAGGGATGACAAGAGAGGAAGCAGGCAGATTGCAGAGGAAGGGATGACAAGAGAGGAAGTAGACGGATTGCAGAGGAAGGGATGACAAGGGAGGAAGCTGGCAGATTTCAGAGGAAGGGATGACAAGAGAGAAAGCAGGGAGATTGCAGAGGAAGGGATGACAAGAGAGGAAGTAGACGGATTGCAGAGGAAGGGATGACAAGAGAGAAAGAAGGCAGATTGCAGAGGAAGGGATGACAAGAGAGGAAGTAGACGGATTGCAGAGGAAGGGATGACAAGAGAGGAAGCAGGCGGATTGCAGAGGAAGGGATGACAAGAGAGGAAGCAGGCAGATTGCAGAGGAAGGGATGACAAGAGAGGAAGCAGGTGGATTGCAGAGGAAGGGATGACAAGAGAGGAAGCAGGCGGATTGCAGAGGAAGGCATGACAAGAGAGGAAGCAGGCAGATTACAGAGGAAGGGATGATAAGAGAGGAAGCAGGCAGATTGCAGAGGAAGGGATGACAAGAGAGGAAGCAGGCAGATTACAGAGGAAGGGATGACAAGAGAGGAAGCAGGCGGATTGCAGAGGAAGGGATGACAAGAGAGGAAGCAGGAGGATTGCAGAGGAAGGGATGACAAGAGAGAAAGTAGATAGATTGCAGAGAAAGGGATGACAAGAGAGGAAGCAGGCAGATTACAGAGGAAGGGATGACAAGAGAGGAAGCAGGCAGATTGCAGAGGAAGGGATGACAAGAGAGGAAGCAGGCAGATTACAGAGGAAGGGATGACAAGAGAGGAAGCAGGCGGATTGCAGAGGAAGGGATGACAAGAGAGGAAGCAGGCGGCTTGCAGAGGAAGGGATGACAAAAGAGAAAGTAGACAGATTGCAGAGAAAGGGATGACAAGAGAGGAAGCAGGCAGATTACAGAGGAAGGGATGACAAGAGAGAAAGCAGGGAGATTGCAGAGGAAGGGATGACAAGAGAGGAAGCTGGCAGATTTCAAAGGAAGGGATGACAAGAGAGAAAGCAGGGAGATTGCAGAGGAAGGGATGACAAGAGAGGAAGCAGGCAGATTACAGAGGAAGGGATGACAAGAGAGGAAGCAGGCAGATTGCAGAGGAAGGGATGACAAGAGAGTAAGCGGGCAGATTGTAAAGGAAGGGATGACAAGAGAGTAAGCGGGCCGATTGTAGAGGTAGGGATGACAACAGGATAAGCAGATTGCAGAAAAAGGGATGACGAGAATAAAAGGGCAGATTGTAGAGGAAGGGATGACAAGAGAAAGCAGGCAGATTGCAGAGGAAGGGATGACAAGAGAGTAAGTGGGCAGATTGCAGAGAAAGGGATGACAAGAGAGTATGCACGCAGATTGCAGAGGAAACCATGACAAGAGAGTAAGTGGGCAGATTACAGAGGAAGGGATGACAAGAGAGGAAGCAGGCAGATTGCAGAGGAAGGGATGACAAGAGAGGAAGCAGGCAGATTGCAGAGGAAGGGATGACAAGAGAGGAAGCAGGCGGATTGCAGAGGAAGGGATGACAAGAGAGGAAGCAGGCGGATTGCAGAGGAAGGGATGACAAGAGAGGAAGCAGGCAGATTGCAGAGGAAGGGATGACAAGAGAGGAAGCAGGCAGATTGCATAGGAAGGGATGACAAGAGAGGAAGCAGGCAGATTACAGAGGAAGGGATGACAAGAGAGGAAGCAGGCAGATTGCAGAGGAAGGGATGACAAGAGAGGAAGCAGGCGGATTGCAGAGGAAGGGATGACAAGAGAGGAAGCAGGCAGATTACAGAGGAAGGGATGACAAGAGAGAAAGCAGGGAGATTGCAGAGGAAGGGATAACAAGAGAGAAAGCAGACGGATTGCAGAGGAAGGGATGACAAAAGAGAAAGTAGACAGATTGCAGAGAAAGGGATGACAAGAGAGGAAGCAGATAGATTGCAGAGGGAGTTGCGGTCTTAGCGAAGCTGGCTGGGGAATTCTGGGAATTGGAGTCTGTCAGTCTTAAAAGGGGCCACCTTTGGAGACCTCTGCCAAAGAAGACCCCTACGGGAGTGCTGCCCTTCCCCAAACTTTGCCTCAGTGACTCAAGGGGTGTGTGGGAACTCACCCCGGAAACTCCAATGCTCAGATATTTTTTTGGGGGGGGGGCAGTTTCCCCTTGACAGCTCACCTGGTGACCCCCCCAAAACTTCGCTCCACGATGAAGGCCGTGACCTTGTCCTTTATCTTCCCCGTCTCGTCTTGCTGCGGCGTTTTGGCGAAAACAGTGAAGATTTCGGCCAGGCCGCCATTGCTGGGTGAGAAAAGGCACAATTTTGAAAAACCTTCTCTGGAAATTGAATCCTTATTTTTCATTTCCCCTTCTCTCTTTGCCTTCTCATTTACAATTGTTCGTTTAGCAACCGTTCAAAGTTACAACGGAAATTGGGAGGTGGGGGGGAAGCGGACGGAGGTTCCTCCTCGCGCTTGCGACCGTTGTGGCATCCTCGCTAACGCAAAATCCAGGCAACCGGCACATATTTACAATGGTTGTGCTGTCCGCGGGGAGAGAGGAGGAAAGAGGGGGGTCACCTGAGAAGCACAGTCAATGCGGAAGCCTGATTTGCTTAATGATTGCTGATTCGTTTAATGACGGTGGAAAAGGTGAGGGAAAAAAAATCAGATACGATTCCCAGGACAGCTGTCTTGCTGAGCGACGGGAATTCTGCCCCCCCCCCCGCCTTCCCGGGTCTGGTCGTGAGTCCGTTTTATTCTTCATCAGCAATATTTTTGTAGGCCGAAAATTTTAATTTCAGCCTCATCTCCAGAACCGGAATCAATCCAGATCAATCAAATCTGGAATTAATGCTGATCAGAATGTGGGGAAACTGAGGCACAAAGAGGTCCCCTCCTCTCATCTGGAACAGACAATTGGGGGGGGGAGCTTCATTTCCCAGACCTCTTTCCCTCCTGAATTACAGGCAGTCCTTGACTTACGACGACTGTTGTTTCTGTCACTAAGCAAATCCCATCGTTAAGCAAATCCCTGCAGTGGTTAAATGAGTCCCACGGTCCTTTAGCGAATCCGGCTTCCCCAGGGATTTAGCTGGTTGGGGGGAGGGAGGTCACCAAACACCCCTCACCCTCCCCAGGACGGACCTCAAGAGTCTATTGGTCCAATGTCTGAATTTTGTTCATATGGCCATGGGGATGCAGCAATGGTCGTTAAGTGGGAAACATGGCCTGAAGTCCTGTTTTTCGGTGCCACCGTAACTTCAAACAGGCGCTAAACGAACAGTTGCTGGTATTTCAAGGCCTTTTAAAGACATTGTTCAGATGATGAAGGGGGGGGGTATGCCACCTGTCCCACCTTCTCTCCCCCTTCCTACCCCAGGCCACCTCACCTGATCCACAGCTTGCTCCCATTCAGAGTGTAGTAGCTACCGCAGGGACTGAGTTCGGCCCTGGTCCGGATGGAGGCTGCGTCGGAGCCGCTGGTGTTCTCAGTCAAGCAGAAGGCAGCGATGGTCTCACCTGGGCAAGCGGCGGGAGGGGGGGGGGAGTGACAGAAAAAGTGTGTCCCTATACCCTCCTCCCCTCCCCCCCATCCCAGCACATCAAACGCGCAAGGGACAGGTGGATGAAATGTAAGAGGGAAAGTGTTGTGGCCTGTCAGCCGCTGGCCCCTCCGCAAACCGAATCAGAGGAGGCGGAGTGGGAGTCAGGGTCAGCATCACGGAAACCCGAGAGCTCTGAGAGGGAAGAGCAGGGGTGGGATTCTACCAGTTCACACCTATTTGCTAGAACCGGTTGTTAACGTTCTAAGCAGTTCGGAGAACCTGTTGTTAGAAGAAATTACTGGGCTAATCCTGTAAGGAAGGCAGGAAGGAAACATTCTGGTGTTGCTTACAGAAACTGCCTCTCCATTCACCCTTATTACATTCTTGTCTCAGGAACTTTTCTGGAGTTTTTTTTTTCCTCCTTTGCTGGCACTTTGCTTGTGTGGAGGGACCATTCAAAGTTACAAGGGCACCGAAAAAAGGGACTTATGACTGTCTTTCACACTTGCGACTGTTGCAGCATCCCACAGTCATGAGAGGCCAGGCGAAGAGATGCGTGCCTCGATGCGAGTGATATTGAGTTGGCCACGCGCAGCCAGTCACATGACCACCAAGCCATGTCCACCCAGTCACATGACCACCAAGCCACCGGTTGTTAAAAAATTTGAATCCCACCCATGGAGAAGGGAGAGAGACAGAGGGGCAGAGCCTGGGCCGTCTGTCAGCCCTCTGATGGAAAGTCAACAGCCCCAGGTCTGGAAGTGGCGGAACAGGAGGAGCAGCCGGGTTCAGTGCCTGACGTGCAGAGGAGAGGAGAGCAGTAGAAATCTATGGGCCGGTCCTCGGGACAGAAGGGCTACCGCTGCTAGTGAAGCCCCACTCTAGTTCTGGGGATAAAAGGCTGGGGGGGGGGGATGTTTGCTGCAAACAGCTACTCATCTCCCGGCCGGCCGGGCCTAACCTGCAGTGAAAAAGAACCTTTTTCCCGGGGGCTGCCGGCATTCCGAATAAAGGAATCTTTTGAGTTCACATCAGAGGGATTGTTGTGTGCTGGACGAGAAAGTGGGAGACCGGGAGTTCTAGTCCCACCATCGTCAGAAAAGCTGGTTGGGTGCCATTGTGCCAATCGCAAGGAAATGTCACCAAATGGGTGACTTTGGGCCTGTCACCAGGAGACAGTGAGGTCTAGTTCCACCTTAAAAAAGCCGGCTGGATGTGCCAATCACTAGGAGATAGGGAGTTCTAGTCCCGCCTAACCCATAAAGCCAGCTGGGTGACTTTGGGCCTGTCACCAGGTGATGTTGAGTTCTAGTTCCGCGTTAGAAAAGCCGGCTTGCTCGTCCCTCTCGTTCTCAGCTCAACCTCACAGGGTTGTTGTGAGAAAATTGGAGATGCTGCCCTGATGAACTGCATAACCAAAGCTGGGACATAAATTGAATTATAAAAACAAAGAAACAAATAACAAATAAAAACAACCAATCAATAATAACATAATAAATAACAAATAAAACACAAACAGAAGCAAACATACATCAAATAAATAAAACATAAAAATACACATGGAAATAAACATAAATAAATAAAACATACCTAATAAAAATAAACAAAAACAATCAATAAACATAATAAATACAAAAATAAAATACAAAAACAAATAACAAAATAAAAAATAAAACCATAAATAAAATAAACATAAATAAAACATAAATAATAAACACAAGCACAAGCACAAACAATAAATAAATAAAAAATCAATCAATAAAAACATAAGATATAATACAAACAAATAAATAAATAAAAGTAAAGCATAACATAAGTAAAAAATAAAATACAAATTAAATAAGCATAAATAGAATATAAGTAAAAAATACAAACATGAACATAAGATAAATAAAGCATTGATAAAATAAAGTATCAATAAAATAAAAACATGAATAAAATAATCATAAATAAAATAAAACAAATAAAATATACAAAGCATGAATAAAATAAATAAAACCTAAATAAAATAAACATATAAAAATGATGTAAATAAACGCATAAAACATAAATATAATAAAGCATCAATAAAACAAATAAAACATAAATAAAATAAACAGATTAAAAATTAAACATAAACAAAAGAAACATAAAGGCCTAAACAAAGACTTTCTATCTACCCCATCCTGGCTACTCGTGAGAAAAGAGACCAGCTGGGCTGGCAACCTGAGGAACGTCCACCTCGCAACGCACGGGGACAACGATTCTATTTGGGGAAGGGGCCCGGGATTTCCATTCTGGGTTGGGGTTGCCCCTTGCCCCCCCCCGGCCGTGCCACCCTCCCCCCCCCGTGCCCTGCCATACCTGATGCCAGCTTGGGCAGGTATTTCTTCTTTTGGTCCCGGGAGCCGTAGAGGAGGATCCCCTTGAAGCCAATGGACTGGTGGGCACCCAGGGTGATGCCCACGCCCAGGTCGTGCATCCCCACGATTTCCACCAGGCGGGCATACTGGGGGGGGCCGGGGAGAGAGAGAGACAGAGAGAGGGAGAAAGACATACACAGAGAGAGACACAGAGACAAAGAGAGACAGAGAGAGAGAGAGACAGAGAGAGAGAAAGAGAGAAAGACACACACAGAGAGACTCAGAGAGACAGAGAGAGAAAGACAGAGGCAGAGGCAAAAAGAGGGACAGAGTGATATATAGAGACAGAGACAGACAGACAGAGAGAGAGACAAAGTCAGACACACATACACACAGAGAGAGATAGAGAGACAGAGAAAGAGAGAGATAGAGACAGAGAGAGACAGAGAGAGAGACACACACACAGAGACAGGAAGAGAGAGGGGAACAGAGAGTGAGAGACAGAGAGAGACAGAGAGAGACAAAGACAGTCAGAGAGAGAGATACACAGAGAGAGAGAGAGATAAAGAGAGAGAGAGAGAGAGAAAGACACACAGAGAGATAGAGAGACAGAGAAAGAGAGAGAGAGAGACAGAGAGAGACAGAGAGAGAGACACACACACAGAGACAGAAAGAGAGAGGGGAACAGAGAGTGAGAGACAGAGAGAGACAGAGAGAGACAAAGACAGTCAGAGAGAGAGATACACAGAGAGAGAGAGAGAGAGAGAAAGAGAGAGAGGAACAGAGAGAGGGAGAAAGGCATACACAGAGAGAGACAAAGAAATAAAGAGACAGAGAGAGAGAAAGACACAGAGAGAGAGAGAGAAAGAGAGAAAGACACACACACACAGACTCAGAGAGACAGAGAGAGAAAGACAGAGGCAGAGGCAAAAAGAGGGACAGAGTGATATATAGAGACAGAGACAGACAGAGAGAGAGAGAGACAGACAAAGTCAGACACACATACACACACAGAGAGATAGAGAGACAGAGAAAGAGAGAGCAGGAGACACACACACACACAGAGACAGAGAGACAGAAAAAGAGGAACAGAGAGAGAGACAGACAGAGAGAGAAACACACACACAGAGAAAGACAGAAAGAGAGAGGGGGAGAGAGAGAGAGAGAGAGAGACAGAAAGAAAGAGAGGAACAGAGAGAGACACAGAGAGAGAGAGACAGAGAGAGAGAGACAGAAAGAAAGAGGAACAGAGAGAGACAGACAGAGAGAGACAGGGTGAGAGAGAGAGACAGAAAGAAAGAGAGGAACAGAGAGAGACAGAGAGAGAGAGAAAGACACAGGGACAGAGAGAGACACAGAGAGAGAGACAGAAAGAGAGAGACACACACAGAGAGAGACAGAGAGAGAGAGAGAGACAGAAAGAAAGAGAGGAACAGAGAGAGACAGAGAGAGAGACAGAGACAGAGAGAGAAACAGAAAGAGACAGAGACAGAGACAGAGAGAGACAGAGAGAGAGAGAGAAAGAGAGAGGGGAACAAAGAGACAGAGAGAGAGACAGAGAGAGAAAGACACAGGGACAGACAGAGACAGACAGACAGAGACAGAGAGAGAGAGCCAGAGAGAGAGAGAGAGACAGACAGACAGAGACAGAGAGTGAGACAGAGAGAGAGAAAGAGAAAGAGAGAGTGAGAGAGAGAGAGAGACAGACAGAAAGAAAGAGAGGAACAGAGAGAGACAGAGAGAGAGAGAGACAGAGACAGAGAGAGACAGAAAGACAGAGAGAGACAGGGTGAGAGAGAGAGACAGAAAGAAAGAGAGGAACAGAGAGAGACAGAGACAGAGTGAGAGAGAGAGAGAGAGAAAGAAAGAGAGGAACAGAGAGAGAGACAGAGAGACAGAGAGAGAGAGAGACAGAAAGAAAGAGAGGAACAGAGAGAGACAGAGAGAGACAGAGAGAGACAGAGAGAGAGAGACAGGGTGTGAGAGAGAGAGAGAGAAAGAAAGAGAGGAACAGAGAGAGAGACAGAGAGACAGAGTGAGAGAGACAGAGAGACAGAAAGAAAGAGAGGAACAGAGAGAGACAGAGACAGAGAGAGACAGAGAGAGAGAGACAGGGTGTGAGAGAGAGAGACAGAAAGAAAGAGAGGAACAGAGAGAGAGAGACAGAGAGACAGAGTGAAAGAGAGAGAGAGAGAGACAGAAAGAAAGAGAGGAACAGAGAGAGACAGAGACAGAGAGACAGAGAGAGACAGGGTGTGAGAGAGAGAGAGACAGAAAGAAAGAGAGGAACAGAGAGAGAGAGTGAGAGAGAGAGAGAGAAACAGAAAGAAAGAGAGGAACAGAGAGAGACAGAGAGAGAGACAGAGACAGACAGAGAGAGAGACAGAAAGAAAGAGGAACAGAGAGAAACACAGAGAGAGACAGAGAGAGTGAGAGAGAGAGAGAGAGAAAGAGAGGAACAGAGAAAGAAACAGAGAGAGAGAGACAGAGACAGAGAGACAGAAAGAAAGAGAGGAACAGAGAGAGAAACAGAGAGAGACAGAGAGAGACAGAGACAGAGAGACAGAAAGAAAGAGAGGAACGGAGAGAGACACAGAGAGAGAGAGAAAGACACCATGTGCAAGGATCGTTCAGCCTCCGAGCACCCCCCCCTCAGGGGAGGAAAGGGGGCGCCCCCTCCCTCTAAGGGTGGGCAGGACTGACCTGGGTGTTGGTGAGCCCCAGACCCCCAAATGCGGTGGGGACCTGAAGACCAAAGGCCCCCATCTCCTTCAGGCCCTGCATTGTCTTCTCCTGCACCTGGGCCAGCTCGTCATTCCGCGACGGGTTGTTCACCTCCTGTGGAAAAGGGGAGACGGATGGACAGGTGTTGTTCGAGGGGGGGGCTGACCTCCCCCTGCCCCCCAACTCTCCCCCCTCCCCTCTTCAGCCCCTCACCTCGAAAAAGCGGGCGACGGGGCCCACCAGCTCTTGCAACGTTTGCGTCTGTTCCTCGTTGAGGACTGAGGCAAAAGCAGAAATGGGGCGTTATTCCAGGTGGGTCAGTCCTCGGACTTATGCTTGTACTTACGACCGTCAGCAACCAAAGTTTTAAAAAGTGGCTTAAGGCCAGTCCTTGGCTTATGACCGTTGGTTTCACAGCCGTTCGACGTTATGATGACACAGAAGGGACATACGGCCAGTCTCAATTTACGTCCACTCATTTAGTGACCAAACTTTTTAAAAAAGGGACTTAGGCCCAGTCCTTGACTTACATCTATTCCTTTAGTGACCATTGCAACTTAAAAAAAAGAAATTTATGACCAGTCCTCGACATATGACTGTTGCAGCGTTGGAAAAACCCAAAGACGATGCAACGAAGAACCCCATTTCAAAAAACTCAAAGTATCGGCCGTTCTTGATTTGCAACAATTCACTTAGTGATGATTCAAAGTTACAAGGAACTGGAAAAAGCGACTTATGTGCCCAGTCCTCATAGTTACGACCGTTGCTGCATTCCTCCAGGGTCACGTGCTGAAAAGTTATAAGATCGAGCGCGATTCGCTTCCCCTTACTCAGCGATAGGAATGCTGCTGGCAATTTTGGCTGTATGCCGAGGACTGCCGTCGTGCCAGCACTCCCCTGCCCCACCAGGCCAGGATGGGGGGCACCCGAGCCTCTCTGAACCCCCACAAATCTTCTGCAAACAGGCCTCAGCTGCCAGCAAGCAAAGAAGGGGTCGTTTCACACATACGCCCATGTGCTGGACTGGCCAAATCCCCCACACACAAAATGCACGCCCCCCCCCAGACACACAAACACACCTGGCCACCCTCCCCTCTTACCTGAAGGGTAAGGGAAGACTTGCTCGGTGATGATTTGGCCTTTGAAAATCCCCACCGCAAAGGATTTGGTTTCCTGGCGGAGTCGATGGGAGGGGGGAAAAAAATAGAAGATTCTTTATTGTCTGAGTGTGATTGGACAGAGAAGGAATTTGCCTGGGTGGAAATGCTTTCAGTGTACGTAAAAGATACGTAAGATGCAACACTTAGGGGTAGTCATAGGATATTAAATCAGCAACCAAAATCAAACGAGGAAACCAAATAAAACAATATAATCAAGGCTATATAGTCACATAACCTGGATTGCTTTCTATTACATTATGTATTATATTTAATATAATATATTTATATATTACTTTATATTAAATCAAATATAAACAATATAAACAAGGTTATAGCCGTAAGTAGAAAAGGAGACAGGTAATAGGAAGAGTGAGAAGAATAGTAATACAGTCCAATAGAATAGAAAAAATAGAATAGAGAATAGAAAACAGAATAGAAAACAGAATAGAATAGAAAATAGAATAGAGAATAGAATAGAATAGAAAGAATAGAAAACAGAATAGAAAACAGAATAGAATAGAAAATAGAATAGAAAGAATAGAAAACAAAATAGAATAGAGAATAGAATAGACTAGAATAGAAAGAATAGAAAACAGAATAGAATAGAAAATAGAATAGAAAGAATAGAAAAAAAATAGAATAGAGAATAGAATAGAAACAGAATAGAAAGAATAGAAAATAGAATAGAGAATAGAATAGAAAGAATAGAAAATATAATAGAAATAGAAAACAGAATACAAAGAATAGAAAATAGAATATAATAAAAAATAGAATAGAAACAATAGAATAGAAAATAGAAAGAATAGAAAATAGAATAGAATAGAAAATAAAATAGAACAGAGAATAGAATAGAAAGAATAGAAAACAAAATAGAATAGAAAATAAAATACAATAAAAAATAGAATAGAATAGAAACAATAGAATATAAAATAGAAAGAATAGAAAAGAATAGAAAGAATAGAAAATAGAATAGAAAGAATAGAATAGAAAGAATAGAATAGAAAATAAATAGAAAGAATGGGATAGAGAATAAAATAGAATAGAAAGAATAGATAATAGAATAGAAAATAGAATAGAAAGAATAGAAAATAGAATAAAAATAGAATAGAAAATAGAACAGAAGTAGAATAACAAAGAGTTGGAAGGGACCTTAGAGGTCTTCTAGTCCAACCCCCTGCTTGGACAGGAAACCCTACACCACTTCAGACAAAATGGTTATCCAACATCTTTTTAAAAACTTAATTTGATGGTGTTGTGGGAATTATTAGCTGTTTAGCAGAGTGATGGCACAGGAATGGGGGAAAAATCTGCACTTGTGTCTAGTTGTTTGGGTGTGCAAAGCTCCGGATTGCTCAGTCACTGACTGCTCTGGGGTCCTGGGTTTGAGTTCTGATGAGCTTGTGTTTTCCAGAATCTCTATTCCTGAAATTGACAACCCCCAACTCCCTCCCCAGTGATGTCCACACCCCTGAGTAAGCCTATTTTTATTATATATATATATATATATATTTGTTTTCTTACAGATGAACACAATACAGAAACCTGATGATGGCAGATGAGATTCTGCCGAAACGTTGCTAGAACTTGAAAAGCACAACTACAATGATGTGGGAAAATACCCGAACAAAGCTGAATACCATACATGTAAGTACCCTTATATATATATATATAAGGCCGGTCCTTATTTTTTTTATTTTATTTTTTTATTTATTTTTTATTATTTTTTTTGACCCCCGAAAAAACGGCTAGGCTGTCTTTTCAGGGGTGACTTAATTTCCCCCCCCCCTTGCATCTTTGGGTGAGCGAGCGGCGACGGCTTGGATGTTGACTTGGCGTTGGTGGGGCACTTTGTTTCGGGACACCTTCCGTCACCGTTGCTTTCCCTTCTCCCTTGCTGCCATGGCATTTAGAGCAACGCCATGGCATTTGGCGCAGCCACATGCGGTCAGTCAGGGCTCCTCCCTGCAACCGGAGCTCGGCAGAGACGCACGGCTTCAGGCGCTCCTGTCGCCGCCTTCCCTTTGACTTTGAAGATAAAGCCAATTCTTTTAAAAACGACGCCCTACAACAACAAAGCCTCCCCTGCCCGAGAGGGCAGCCCAACCCCACGTGGGGAGGCGAATCTTCCGGGGCCGTAGCGCAGGATCGGCCCACCTCGGGAGAAGCGCCCAGCCGCCATCCCTGCCTGGTGCCGGGCAGAGCACGAAGAGCTTCACCTGGGGAGACCAGCGCAGCTGACAGGCGGGCCCTCCTTCCCAGCGGCGGAGCTCTCACCAAGGCAGCCTCCCTGCCGGACCCTCCGCTCATCCCACCAGGGCCGCTCCAGAGCCGTGCGGGCTGGGCAGAGCCAGGAAAGCGAGCCGCGGGTACGCACCTGCCTGCCAAGTGAAAGAGCCGGGCCGACCTCAGCTTGGCTTCCTTCCCAAGTCCCTCCAGCACGAACCCAAAAGTGCCACCGGGAGAGGCTGCCCGAGGCAGTGATAGCGCTCACCCGTGCTTAGAAACCCCAAAGACAAAATTGACCTGGAAAACCAAGGCATATACGAAGTCCCCTGTGCATCATGCCCGGCCACATACATTGGACAGACCAATAGAAGAATAAGTACCCGCCTGGATGAACACAAAAATGCAGTCAAAAAGCTGGAACACACTTCCTCACTTGTCCAACACATGGAAGCCACAGGTCATAACATCAACTTCAATGGCACCAAAACCCTAGCCACCATAGAAAATCCCAGCCACAGAATCATCAGAGAAGCCATAGAGATTGAAAAAAGACCAGAAAGCATGAACAGAAGAGATGCTTCCACCAGGCTGTCAATCATTTGGAAGCCTGCACTCACAAACAAAAAAATCTCCACAAGCCAGGCAAATACCTGGGCACAAACGGACCCTCCCCCCCGATACCTCCAGCTCAAACACACCCCAACCAGGCACCCAGGTGAAACCCAGCTTCCTTATAAATGATAGCCGTCCATTTACTCAGAGCCAAGCTGCACTAAAAGCCTCCAATACAGGAACACAATGTTGTCAGCCAACCAAGACAAAAAAAGCCACAAAACAGACAGAAGGTATTAGAAACACCAATCAAGCAGAACACAGCAAACTCCAAGACCAACAAACACAGACCAAGACTCCCAACCAATCAGGATGAAGGAAAAAACCATTCTGGCACAGCAGTAGGCTAGCCCCAAATTTAAAACTGAAACAACTGTGAAAGTCTGACTCACAAACACAATACAGAAGCCTGATGATGGCAGATGACATTCTGCCGAAACGTTGCTACAACTATAAAAGCACAACTATAAGCACGTGGGAAAATACCCGAATAAAACTGAATACCATATTTACACCTAAGGGTAATCCTCAACTTATGGCCACAAAGGAGGAAGCGCAACATTTCTGTGGCTAAGTGAGACAAGTGAATTTTGACTCCTTTTTACTTGAAGTTCAGCAAATGGGGGAATGACGTGACCCCAACCATCAGAAAGATGAGTCTGTGGCCAAAAACTACCTGTACTGACTTTCTAAGGTCTGTCGTAAGAATGAAAAATGGTCATAGGTCGATTTTTTTTGGTTAGTGCTGTAACTTTGAACGGTCACTAAATGAACTGTTGTAAAGAAGAAACTGGACTGCCATCTGTCAGGAATGGTGTAGGGTCTCCCCCTTGGGAAGAAGGGGGTTGGACTAGATGACCTACAAGGTCCTTTCCAATCTGATTATCTGTTGAGGATGACCGCAACTCGTCCGGCTGTTTGTCCAAGCTGGAAAGGAGTTTTGGGTGGATTATTTGCTTGAGCTCAGAAACAGACCACATCCCAAAAAAGGGAGGAGGAAGTATGAAATTAATAATAATAAGATTGTGGGTGGAAGACCGGAGGGTGGTGACCCATTAAACACCAGATGGGAGTTTCGGGTTTGTCTATTTGTGTTGTTGTCAACCTTCTCAACTTTTTAAGACTTGTGGACTCCAAAACTCCCAAAATTCCCCAGCCAAGCAAAGGTTTCCTAGAATTCAGCATGGATCAAATTTCCCCAAATGTATTGCATTTTATTTTATTTTATTTTTTGGATTAGGTCACTTTCTTTTTTAAAATAAAAATACTTTTATTAAAACCAATTTATACAAATAAGAGTAAAATCAAACTGTCCGCTTATCGCAACTTAAGCAAAACAGTGTTCACCTCCACACCTCTCGAATTGTGTAAAGTTTTCATTCACGGTTGTTTCTTTAAACATATAATACCAAGTTTCATCTAATTATATATTGCAAATCTAATTACATATAGTATTAAACTAGTTTCCGTCACGCCTTTTTATTTGACTGTTTTATTAATTTGATGTCTATCTTCTAGCCAATTGTACCAACAATCCCAAATCTCGTCATATTCTGATTTTCTTTGTTCTTAAATTCCCATTTCTGTCCATTTCTGCACATTCCAAAACTTTTTTTTTATGAGCATGTAGTAGGAGGGAATATTTTCACATTTCTAATTTTGGGCAAAGGCTAGCCTTGCTGCTGTTAATATAATATTAATATAATATATTAAACGTATAATATATAATTATTATTTTTTACTAATTTTTTGTTTTAAGAATTCCCAATAGAAATAATTACTGGTTTCCATTCAATTTTAACTTTAGGGATTTCTTCAAGCCAATTACTAATTTTCCTCCGATACTTTTTTTGCCTTTGGACAGGACCACCACATATGACAGTAGGGTAACTTTCTTAGGAGACGGTGGGAATGTGGTCGATGTAATATATATCTCGGTTTTAGCAAAGCGAGAAAAAAATAAAATAACACACAGGTTGAATCAATAAATAGGTTCTAGAAGGCATGAATTCAATGGGAAAGTGATATGCTGGCTAGGGAATTCTGGGAGTTGAAGTCCACTCAAAGTAAATAACAGATAATCAGAGCTGGAAGGGACCTTGTAGGTCATCTAGTCCAACCCCCTGCCCAAGTGGAAGACCCTACACTATTTCTGACAGAGTGTAGTCCAGTCTCTTCTTGAAAGCCTCCAGGAATGAAACTCCCACAACCTCCATCAAACAATGAGATCCATCCTTAATAGATTAAGAGAGTTGGAAGGGACCTTGTAGGTCATCCAGTCCAACCCCCCGCCCAAGTGGGAGACCCTGCACCATTTCTGACAAATGGCAGTCCAGTCTCTTCTTTAAAGTCTCAAGTGATGGCGCTCCCACAACAAGTGGCCAAGGTTGAGAAGCATGGGACCTCTAGTTCCTTCCTCCTCCTTTAATTGGCCTCCACGAGCCCTGCTATGACATCACATACAGGCAGCCAATGGAAAAGAGCAGCTGAAAGACCTAGAAGGAAATTTAGTTTTTTTCTCTTCTCTGCCTTTCCTTGGGCTGCAACCGGTTCGCAACGGTTCAGACGAACCGGTTAATTTTATAGCCAGTTCGCCAAACCGCAAATTCCACCCCTGGCTGGCCTCGCCCACCCTGCCCTTCCCCCCTCCCCCCATTTTGTATTTTGGATGCCAGGTAAGGGCATGGCACGCGCAGAGGCTCAGGGAGGGTGAAAAATGTGCATCCTGGAGGCTCTGGAAGGCCAGAATCAGCCTCGTTCTGGATTCCAGAGGGTCTCCAGAATCCGGGGAAGGCAAAAACACCCCTCCCAACTTGGTGCAGGAGGCCAATTAGGTGACACCCACCCTGGTCCTGCCCACCCAGCAACTGGGTAGGGAACCAGTTGTTAAATTATTTGAAGCTCACTCCCGTCCACGTGGTGCATCAAAATTAGTCCCCCCAAAATTGCTCCAGAGTCCCCCAAAAAGGCAGAGGGGAGAAAAGGCCATATTACCGTAGGCAAATGCTTTTTCCCCAGTTCTTCTTGGGACAGGGACTCTGGCTTTAATCTCTGCTTTTCTGGAACGGCCTGCAAAAGAAGGAGACAGCATGACTGACATTCGTTGTAATTTATTGGGGTGCTACCTTCATCCCAGGGGTTTGGCTGCAACACTACAGAAATACAGAAATTGGGCGCAACATTTAAGAAAAGTGGAAATTGGATGCAATGCTGCAGGAAAGTGGAAATTAAATGCAACGTTGCATAAAAGTGGGGTTTAAATGCAACATTTAATAAAAGTGGAATTTAAATGCCACATTGCATAAAAGAGGAATTTAAATGCAACACTCCAGAGGAGTAGAATTTAAATGCAATGTTGCATAAACGTGGGATTTAAATGCAATGTTTAATAAAAGTGGAATTTGGATGCAACATTGCATAAAAGAGGAATTTAAATGCAACACTCCAGAGGAGGAGAATTTAAACGCAACGTTGCATAAAAGTGGGGTTTAAATGCAACACTGCAGGAAAGTAGAATTTAAGTTTCTTTTTTCTTTTTTTAAAAAAAAGGGAAGTGGAGAAGGTCAGGATGGAGGCAGGTCACAGCCGGGACGGGATGGGGGGGTAAACACTGGCCAGCTTGAGCATGTGGCATGACACGATCAGCTTTTAATCCCGGTGAAACCACGATTAATCCGACCCAGCCACGCTCAGGTTGACCGATTCTAGGGCCCCATAAATAGGCCATAAAACCCTCTGCTTCTCTTTCAATTATTTCACCCTCAGAGGCAGTCCTCGACTTACGACGCTCAAGGGAGCCTGCCCACCCACACCAGCCCTAGGTCTTCTTCACCGTCACAAAACGTCTACATCTTACACCCCCCCCTTTTTTTTGCCGTGGTTGTTAAACAAGCCCTCTGTCATTAAGCGGATCCTTGGCCGTCTCCTCCTCCGCCGTTTTAGCCTTCTGAAGTTCTCCTGGCTACTTGCAGGTTTTACTTTGTGTTAAAACTCTTGTTTTTCCTCTCTGGGCAAACAGCCAGGGGGTTTGTTTGTGTGGTTGCGTTACATTGTTGGTAAATCACCCACAGTCACTTGTGGGAGGAGGGAGGGGCAGGGACACCTTGGGAAGGAGCAAACAGATTGGGAATAATTTGCAAATCAGTTGGTGCTCCAAGACTGGGAGGTGCCCAGGATTGCTTGGAGAAGGAAGGAAGGAAGGAAGGAAGGAAGGAAGGAAGGAAGGAAGGAAGGAAGGAAGGAAGGAAGGAAAGGAAGGAGAGGAAGGAAGGAAGGAAGGAGAGGAAGGAAGGAAGGAGAGGAAGGAGAGGAAGGAAGGAAGGAAGGAAGGAGAGGAAGGAAGGAGAGGAAGGAAGGAAGGAAGGAAGGAGAGGAAGGAAGGAAGGAGAGGAAGGAAGGAAGGAAGGAAGGAAGGAAGGAAGGAAGGAAGGAAGGAAGGGAGAGGAAGGAAGGAAGGAAGGAAAGAAGGAAGGAAGGAAGGAAGGAAGGAAGGGAGGGAAAAAGAAGGAAAGAAGGAAGAAGAGGCAGAAAGAAAAAAGGGAGGAGGGAGGAAGGAAAAGAGAGGGAAGGAAAGAAGAGAGAAAAGGCAAGGAAGGGAGGGAGGAAGAGAGGAAGGAAAAAAGGAAGGAAAAGAGAGGGAGGGAGGAAGGGAAAGAAGTCAGAAAAAGGCAAGAAGGGAGGGAGGGAGGGAAAAAAGGAATGAAGGAAAAGAGAGGGAGGGAGGAAAAGAAGAGAGAGAAAGGCAAGAAGGAAGGAAGGAGGGAAAAAAGGAAGGCAGGAAAAGAGAGGGAGGAAACGAGAAAAAGGCAAGGAAGATAAAAAGAAAGAAGGGAAGGAGTGAGGGGAAGGAGCAGACAAGTGACTGGAGCGCAAACTTTTCCGTTTCTTCCTTCCTTCCATTTCTGGGGTGCCCTTGTGTGTGTGGGGGGGTTTCTTCTGAGCCATGGGGCATTCCCAGCTGAAGGGGAGGGCGGGGTTGGCCCAACCTTGCCCCCCCACCCACAAGGCCGTCCCCTTCCCCTTTCCCCCAGATCCGGAGCCTCCAAAATATTCCCTGGAATGACGCCTGCACCTGCCCTTCCAAAGGACCAAGCTGGGTCAACCCGGGTCGGCTTCAACCGGGGTGTGTGTGTGTGTGTGTCTGGACCCCAGACTCACAATCAAAAGCCTTCTTGGGGGGGGGGGCTTAGTAATGCAGAGCATGTTTGCAATGCATCCACTCCAGGTGCAGGCAAGGCACGTGCCAGCCAGCTTGCCAGGATCGTGGAGGCTCAAGCTTCTAGTCCTCATGGAGGCCAGTTGGGCTGCTGGGGGAGCCCCGAGGCTACTGATAAGAGGGGATCCTTCCAAGTCCCCCCACCCCCTTTTCCCAACCCAACCGTGGCTATAGCTGGAAAGCCCCTTCCCCACAATTACCTGGGCGGCCGCTTGGGCGGCGTAGAGTCTCCCTGCCAGCGGTGCCACCACCGGGGGGCAGCCGGGACTGCAAGTGGGGAGGGAGTTGCAATGAAATAACAGATAACAGATAATCAGAGTTGAGAAGGGACCTTGGAGGTCATCTAGTCCAACACCCCCCCCGCCCCCCGCCCAAGCAGGTGACCCTAGACCATTTCTGACAAATGCAGTCCAATCTCTTCTTGAAATGGGGAGAGGGGCGTCTCTAGGTCCCCCTCCCCTCCCAGCCCCCCCTCCCCAGCCCCTACTCACCCCCGCAGGGCGCCCAGCCCCTGGAAGAGGCGAGGGGACAGGCGGAGGGCAGCCATAGCTTGGGGAGGGGGCTGCAGCAATTGGGGAGAGGGTCGCAGAGGATCTGGCTGGCTGGTTGCTGTTTGCTGCTGCTACTGCTGCCTTCGTTCAGCTTGCTCGCCCCGCCCCGCCCCGTTTACGTCAGAGGGGGGGGAGGAGCAAGAGCGGAGTATGCTGGGAGTTGGAGTTTGCTCGCGCGCTGTAGACGTGGCTGCTCATGCGCAGTGGGTTTCTCCCCACCAGCTGAATGTACAGAGCGTGTACAGAGCGCTCCTTCCGGAAGGGTCGATGCGTTTTCTTCAACCCCTTGGGGAGGGGCGGGGGATCTTGCAAGGCTCGTGCCCCTGAGCATGTACAGAGCACTTCCCCTCGGGGAGAATGATAACCCCTTTCCCCTTGGGGGCTTGCAAGGTGGTGCCCCCGAGCATGTATAGAGCGCCCTCCCCCCTGTCCCGGGCAGCGATCCACTTCCTATGATTAGAGCTTGCAAGGAGAAGCAGCTTGAGGAAGTCGGTGCCCCTGAACATGTGCAGAGTGCCCCACCTTCCAGAGAATGCTCCCTTTCCCCTTGGGGGCTTGCAAGGTAGTGCGCCAGCGTATGTACAAAGCGCCCCTTCCCCACCCCCGCTGCGAGGAGTGGGGGGGGGGGCAGAGTCACTTCAACCGGAGCTTACAACGAGGGGACGGTTTGCAAAGAGGAAGGTGGTGCTCTTGAGCATGTACAGAGTGCTCCACCTTCCAGAGAATGGACCCTTTCCCCTCGGCGTTCTTGTCCTTGAGCATGAAGAGAGCGCCCCCCTTCGGGAGAACAATCCCCTTCCCTCAGGGGCAAGGCAATACCCCTGCGCATGTACAGAGCGACACACACACACACACACACACCACCCACCCACCTTCCAAACAGCGATCCCTTTCCTGTTAGAACTTGCAAGGGAAGGAGGCTTGCAAAGTGGAAGACTCGTGCCCCTGAGCATGTACAGAGTCTCCCTCCCTCCCTCCCCCGCCAGAGAGGGGGAAGGGGTTCTGGCAGAGTCCCTTCAACTGGATTCCTGGGGAGGGGGGAGAGAAACGGCTATTTTTAAACCTTGTTTTCCTCCCGACTTCAGATTCCTGGGGGTGGGGGGTGTGTGCAAATCTCCCCCTCTCCTTTCCAGGTCGTCCTTTTGTCCTTGACTCTGCAACCTTTTGGAACGTCCTTAGCAAAACTGGGACACCCCCCTCCCCTCCATTATTTGGAATTTAAAAGCAGAAATTAAAACTGTTGAGGACTGGAACAACACAAACTACACAATCTCTTTTGTTCTGTTAATTGTATGATTGTTGATTGCATGGTTCCCACCCCTCCAACTTGGGCACTTTCTGATGAGGAGGGGGGAAATGGACTTCAACTCCCAGAATTCAATCTTGGTTGCTTGAAGATGAGGGGTGGACTTCAACCTGGCTGGGGATTTCTGGGAGTTGAAGTCCACCCCTCATCTTCAAGCAACCAAGATTAAAAAATAATACTGGTTTATACAATTATCCTCACTTCTACAAGACCTTGTCTTAGTACCTCCATTTATAGGCAGTTCTCAACTTACAGCCATTCGTTTAGTGTCCAAAGTTACCAACACAGCTCAGAAAAAGTGACTTATGATCCGTGCTTCGCACTTACGACTTTTACAACAATCCCTTGTGGGTCCAAAATCCAGACGCTTGAAAACCGACTCACATTTACGACGGTCGCAGCACCTTGAGGGGATTGCAGGATTCCCCTTTTATGACCTTCTGATGCACAAAAGTCAACGCGGGGGGGGGAGGGATCAGGATTCGCTTAACTGAGTCACTAACTGAACAAAGGCAAAGATTTCACTTAACAGTGGCCAGAAAAGTCATAAAATGGGAGCAAAACGTAACCGTCTTGTTTAGCGATGGAAATTTTTTTTTTGGGGGGGGGTGTTTCAACTAAGTCGAGGACCATCTGTATAAAACATTTTTTTTAAAAAAATTCAAATTTAAAAACAATTTTAACATTTGAAATTAAAAAAAAAAAACATATTTAAAAGTCACAAGATTGGCACATTCGGATGAGCTCAAAAACCAGATTCCCCACACCTATTTTACACTTTTTTTTTTTTTTTTTTTACAAAACACACACCGCTGCACAGTCTTTGGCTTTTAACTTTTTTTTTTTTATTGTTTTAATTGAAGGCTTTTTTGTACACAAAAGAGCTAAAAAATAAATATGTCCTTATCAAAAAAAAAGTGATCTGCTAATGGGTCACACAAAACACGCCCCATCATGAGTGTCTACAAGACCCCCGAGGGATACAGGAGAGCTATATAGTCGGGGTCTGATGCCGAGGACAGATGTTCTCAGCCTGAGGCTTCCCAGAGCCATCAGACTGTGATACCCCCCTCCCTCCCCCGGAGCAGGGGACGATGGAGTTTGTAGTCCTCCATCTCTGAGGTGGGATCCCGGATGGGCCGGCCGTCTCAACAGGGATGTCTGTTGCTGGGTTTCTCAATTTTTGGTACCTGAAGATGGGTGGATTTCAACTCCTTTGTAACTTTTTTTACTGGAGAAGTTAATTTTCTTAACAGACGGTGGGAATGAAGTGAAAGACGTAATAGATCTTGATTCAGGCAAAGTGGGGGGAAAACAAACTAAATGAATAACCCAGTTAAATCTGGACTTGACGGCAGGATAATTCAACGGAAGATTGATATACTGGCTGGAGAATTGTGGGAGTTGAAGTCCAGCCAGGAGACAAAGTTGAGAGATATTGGGTTAGAGGCCTTGTCTGCTGGAAGATGGCTAGGGTTCAACTCCCACCATTCTCCAGCCGGCCTATCAATCTTCTGTTTAAATTGTCCTGCCATTCAAACCCACATTTAACCGGCTTTTTCATTTAGTTCATCGCGGGTTATTTTATCCCCACCCCACTTTGCCAAAATCTGTAGTGGCAAGAAAATTCCTGCAGATGGTGCTAGTAGCAGCAGCAAACTGCGCTACATTTCCTACATGGGCCTCTTCCCCTTATCTCGCTCTGGGCTGGCTAGCAATTATATCACCTTGGACTTATCAACCAGATGTGACACAGTTGTCACGAGCAGAGATAGGATTTCACCTTCTGAGATCATTATTATTGTTCTCAAGGAAGGGTTAAAAGTTTCGCCAAGGCTGCAGCTGCTCTCCAATCCCAGTGTCGAAATGTCTGCTGCCTTTCGTTTTGTGTAAAAAATCATATAAAAGGCAATAAACGCCGCCCAGGCGGTCACTGAAATGGCCGGTCTTTGAATCCCACAGAAATCAAGATATATTATTACATCTTTGCATTCCCACCGTCTATTCAGAAAGGAAGTTATTTTTTTCACTTTGCCGAAATCAAGATATATTACGTCTACCACGTTCCCACCCTCTATTAAGGAAGTTACCCCCACCCACCCAAAAAAATTGCTAAAGGTATTCTAGCCACCTCTGCTCTACCCAGGGGGAATATGCTGGAAAAAAACCTTTGCTGGCTGGGGAATTCTGGGAGTTGAAGTCCACCCTGTCTTGCAAGCTGGAGAGAAAAGGCCGATTCTAAAACATGCCGGAGGGGGGCACGGAGCAACGTAACACCATAGTAGACAGAGTTTGCACCCTGATTTTTGGGGGGGTGGGGGTGGGGGAAGAAAAAGGAATTGAGGCAGATTATTTGGGAGGGGGGAGAGAAGAGACAGGCACAAAACCAGCCCCACTTCCTACCGTTTGCATTTGAAGAAGGAAGTGGGGGTATCCAGAGGCCTCTCTGTAACATAGGGGGTGCTGCTTAAAGCCTCCTCCCCAATAATCTACCCTCAGTTCACTCATCTATAACTTTTCTGGGGTTCTTCCTTCACCTACAAAGCTCCTTAGGAGGAAAAACAAGGAAGGACATCCACAAAGCAACCTAGAAAATCAGGCCCCCAAGGTGGTATTTGGAGAGGGGTTACCCCCCCAAAAAAAATACAAACAGGAGGATCAAAATGAAGTTAGGAAAGAAATACCCCCACCCCCACCCCCCCAGCTTTTCAAAAACAGGCCTGGTTGTAGTGTTAAAAAATATAACTGGGGACAAGATGCCCCTAATACAAGTTTAAAGGAAGAGGAATTAACTGCCCCCAAAATGTGAATTAAAAACAATCTATTAAAAAAACACATTTTCTTAATAAAAAACAAAAACAAAACAAAACACAGAACAACAACAACAACAACAACAAAATGACCCCTTCATTGTTACCGGCTTGGAGACCCTCTCGAGAAGAAGGCCGGGAAAAGTACCGTCGAGACGAGGCAGCTGTGGAGGCCGCTGCAGGGCCAAGGTCTGGAACGGGGAGCGTACCTTTGCGGTGGCCATTTTGGCTTTTTTTTTGACCACGGCCCCATAGAGAAGCAGGAAGCAACACCTCCCACCCCTTCCTGCAAACCACCCAAAGGAAGGGAAGGAAAAAGGAAGCACACAAGTCGCCAAATCTCGGAAACGAGGGGGGGGGGAAGATATTTGGATGACAGACGGAGGGGGATTCAGCACCCCCTCCCCCCAGGAAGACGGGGTGATTTTTTTTTTTTTTTTGCAAGGCTGGTCAGAGAATGCTGAGCCTTCCTGGCTCAGCATAGCAAGGCACGAAAACATGAACAGAGCAAGACCTGAGTCGGGCCTCGGTCCTAAAAAAGCAGCTTGGCCAACGAGCCCCGGAGCGGAAGGCACAAGTGATAGGTAGGAAAGTGAACTCGCGGCCTGGAGGGATCGACCTGTGGCCTGGAGGAATTGGTGAATGGCCCAGAGGGATTGACTTATGGGCCAGAAGGAACAACTCGTGGCCTGGAGGGATCAACCCACGGTCCAGAAGGATTGGTGAGTGGCCCGGAGGGATCGACTCGTGGCTCAGAGGGATCGACTCACGGCCTGGAAGGATCGACTCGTGGCCTGGAGGGATCAACTTGTAGCTAGGAGGAAATGACTCATGGCCCGGAGGGATCAACTCACGGTCCAGAGGGATTGGTGAGTAGCCCGGAGGGATCGACTCATGACCTGGAAGGATCGACTTGTAGCCAGGAGGAATCGACTCGTGGCTGTGAACAGCTTGTTCAGGGCAAAGGGTCAGCTGGTGAATCTGGGATTGAGAAGGTTTGGTCCATCCTTGGGGGTGAAGGACCCCCTAAAAGAAGAGGCTGGACCTCTCAGCTGGTTTTGGGTGGGAACAGTTGGGGGGGGGTTGGAAGTGCTGCCCCCTTCTCCCCCCATCACATCACATCCACAAAGAACTCGCTGGGGTTCCCCATGGCCATGTGGAAGGACTGGCGGCTGGCCGTCAGCTCGGGGGGCACCGAGCCCAGGTCGCGCACCGGAGGGGCGCCCGGAGGCTGTACAGTGGGGGGAGGAAGAGGAGGCGGCGGCGGAGGCACCATCATCACCATCATCGGTTTGTAAGCCAAGGGCATCCCCCCAGGGGCCGCATAGGCACTTTGGAGGGAGGGGTGGGAACGCACGCTGACAGCCCCCAGGCTGTGCTGGCTGCGCTGTGAAGAAGCCTCCCCACCCGGCATCAATGCCACACACCCGCCACGCTGGCTGCCGCTGCGGATGGAGTATTCTGACTCACTGCCACTGCCAGATTTCGACTCCGGCCCTGGCTTCTCCTCCTTGGGTCGCCCGGTCCCCCGGCCGCCCCCGCTGCCACCACCGCCTCCATCGCTGCGGTTCGAGCCGCTGCTGCGGCTGCCTGCAAGACAAGAAAGCCAAAATGGTGACGATTTTTGAGTTATGAATTAAAATTTATACCAGAGAATAATCTACAGAATTGGGCGCTAATTAGGCATTGGATAAAATGCTGGACTTACCTGGAAAGGATAAAATTGAATTTAAAACAACGGAAAAGAGAATTAAAAAAAAAAAGAACTTTGAAAAGTAGAAGCGATATAGAGCACTATCTAACGGTTAAAGACATTGCCTCTTTTATGTTTTCATGGAAAATTACTGGTCATATAAATAAATACGTGAAAGAGAAAAGAAATGAAATAAAAGATTACTAGCGTAACGTAATTACTAGCGTAAAATTGGGGTTTGCAGCAAAGTATAAATGAATGCAATATTCGGGGACTGTTTGGTGTTGATTGCAACAAGAAAACTGGAGAAAGAGAAATGGGGATAAACAGAGACTCTTTTGGCAAGGACCATAAGAGAAAAACCGGACTTTTAATAAAATAAAGAAAAACTCCCAACAGATTAAAGAAACAGAAGAAATAAGCAAAGAATTGAATTCGGAACTGCAAACTGTGAGAGGAATATTAAAAGGAATGAAACTATTGGATGTATTTGTTAATGGCAAAGTTAATGGTGTTGCGGTTCATGGAGGAACAAAGGAAGCCCAAGAGGAAGAGTTAAAGGGGAAAGAAAACAGCCCAGATGAATCTGGAGAACAAGGGCATAAAACATAAAAGGATGTAAAAAAAGACGTAAAATACATAAAAATACATAAATAAATAAAAATAAAAAATACAATAAAAATAATAATCATAATAAAAATAAATAAAATAAAAGACATAAAAGGACTTAAAACAGAGATATTGACGACAGAGAAAATGCTCCCCGGATTAAGCAGGAGAAGGAATTCCACAAGAAGAAACACCCCAAAAGAGAGTAAAATTTATACCAGGAATCCTCAATTTTTAGCCCAACTTTTACTGATCATTAAAAAGACTGCTGTTAAAGTGACTTTTGCCCTGTTTTATGACCTTTCTCCTCGCGGTCATTAAGCGGGTAAAAGTCAACCTCACGGCTGCTCAGTGAATCTGGTTTCCCCATCGAGTGTGGTCTCCAAAAGGGGATTACACTGCAACTGTCGTAAGTACGAGTCAGTTGCCAAGCGTGCAGATCCACTTAGCGACTTCTGTAGAAAAAGAGTCATAAAATTAGGCAAGTCGCGGAGTGACTTCCTTTACAATCATCCTTTTGGGTGGACTCGCTTATGGTCATAGAATGAGGACTTAGCTGTAGGCGCCCCCCCCTTCCGCTAGGCTCACCATTGTAAACATTTTTTTAAGATTTAACATTTTAAATACAAATACCACATTTGAAAAAGGTGATTAAAAATTAGGACTGAGGAAGGAAGGCCTTCTCAGAAGCCCCTCCCCAATTGCAAACAGATAACAGATAATCAGAGCTGGAAGGGACCTTATAGGTCATCTAGTCCAACCCCCTGCCCGAGCGGGAGATCCTACGGCATTTCTGACAAAATGGCAGTCCAGTCTCTTCTTGAAGGTCTCAAGTGATGAGGGTCCCACAAGCAGGCAAGGATCTGGTCCTGAGCTGAACCCCCCTCCCCAACTTCCCAGCCTCCTTTGCCCCCCCCCCAATCCCAGAGCCATTTTCCCCAGCCGGCCGAGTTCCCACTCCCAGAGTTGCCCCACCTACCTTCGCTCTGCTGGCTGCCGGCGCTTCCCACCCCATAGCTGTACGAGGAGAGCTCGTGGTAGGGCGGAGGCTGGGGGCTGTACGGGTGGGGGGGCGGGTACTGGTAGGGAAAGGTTGGCATCAGTGGCCAAGGGGTGGCCCCTGGAAGAGGCAGAGGCGCGAGCGTGTCCTGGTCCGAGGCCCCGCTGGATCCGTCGTTGTCGTTCAGCGAGAGGTTGGCCATATCTAGAGAACGAGGAGGGTATCCCAGGTCAGCTGTCAATCACAGGGCTTTCCCTCCTTCAGGACGTGACCGCCCCTCCCTCCATGATTTCAGCCAGTTCTCCCCGAGTGACGGCAAAGCCCTTGCAGGAAATCCTTGACCTTACAACTGCGACGCAACCTCAAGTTTATGTTGCTAAGTGAGGCATTTCTTAACTGAGCTTCACAACTTCGCTTACCGCAGTTGTTCAGGTAGTAACAAGGGTTGTTAAGTGTGACACATGGTCCCAAGTCTCTTTTTTTCAGTGCCGTTAACTTTGAACAGTCACTAAATGAACGGTTGAGTTGAAGCAGCCACGAGGCAAAACCGTAACCATGCTTCCAAATTTCCTTCGATTTGCAACGGAATTCAAAGCAAGATTTGGTCCCAAGGTCATGTTTTTAATCCCCGCCATGACAGCGAAGGGTCGCTAAAACGAGGACCAGCTGAATATACTGTTCAAATAAAAGGGAGACCCAAAGAAAGAATGGCAGGAGAAATGAAGAGGTAGGAAAACTCAGGAGGGGAGTAGAAAGACACCGGAGCAATCCAGGTCCAGGTGGGCAGGACATACCTGGCTTCCCAAAAATTAAATGTACAGCAATTAAAATATTAAAAAGGGAAAAACCCAACTGAGCATTTTTTTAAAATGCAGAATTTTCTTTTTGGGGAGTGAAATCAGCCTCCACTCAGACTGTCAAGAGGATACCAAATAAACCAAGACCATCTTAAGTTGGGCTTGGATCCTAGGTGAAGCCAGGCACCTCAGTGGTCGCCATTTCGCAATTATTCCGAAATGCATCACTCATTCAAACACTCCCCAGTTTGGGGCCTCTTGTTTTTATCTCTTTGTCTGTTCATTCATTCATCTCTGTCTTGTTTTCAAAGCTGGTCACAACCAAGGCTTTTTACAAAGTTCCTGGATGTGAGATAGGGGCCCCACCTGAGAGCAGAGAAAATGGGGCACGGGGAGGAAGAAGGGGTGATGGCCCAGGCCTTCCACAAATGTCTGATGACCCAGGGTGGGATACAAAACAAACACAGTCACAAAAAACAGGTGAAGTCGCTTTGCTTCCAAGCTCCAAATATCCTTGACAGAAGACAAAAAACTCCCCCACAAACAGTTACAAGAAGGAGGGGAAAAAGCAACACAAACCAGGCAAGATAAGGGCTGGAGGACGTCCACAATTAACACAAACTGGGAAGGACGCCAAACTCAGAGAGGAACCATAAACTAGAGATATTTCCACGCTTTGTTTCCAGCGCTCGCCCATATGCATGTCCGGCCTCTTATCCAGTTGTCACAGCTACAGCCCATGAAGAGGATCAAAGCCCTCTCCTCCCGAGTAGACCACATCTCTCCCTTATGCTCTCCTCCCTGCATGCCCTAGGATGGAGAGGGGATAGGCTTGGGTCCTCCTCTGACTGCCACAACCTCTGGAGCCACAACTCCACTCCCTGTCAGCTGTTCCTCCTCTCCCTCAGTCTCCACCAGGGGCATGACAAAATGTTTAATATGGGATAAACCAGCAATATTTATTTGCTTCGTGATAAACAAACGAATAAATAAATTGGGAGACAATGGATTCACTGGCAGAAAAATCAACGAGCCGTGACAGGGATTGATTTTATACGGACATAAATGGGTCCTACAGAATGAACACCTTGTCCTGGAATTGAGGAGAAAGTTCCTAACAGTGAGGACAATGAACCAGTGGAACAGCTTGCCACTAGAAATCATGGGTGCTCCATCACTTGGAGGCTCCTAAATACAACAACCATCACTCCACGCATACATGGAAACATGATTGGTATCTCCCTTATTTCTATAACAACCACTTTTTGTAGTGTTCGTGTTGTATTGTACTTTTGTTGTGGATAACAGTAGCAGAAGCAAAAATGAATTTTGTTGTATATATGTCCAATGACAATAAAGGTTGTTGTTGTTGTTATTATTATTATTAATCGCACAGTCTGCCAGGTATTCATACCAGGTTTGGCATTTTTGTCTACCTATCAAGTCTTTCCCAGGGACCTGGTTTTACAGATATCGCCGCTGGATGGAAGCTGTTCCCAGTAAAGTTGCCTTCCACAATTGACTGGCGGCAAATCTGTCAATGCCACCGATGGTGTTCAAGTGATGCTCTTGTGGTTTTGGGACTGCGCCCAAGGCACCCATGACTATTGGTACTACCTTTGCCCTAGCTTCTAATAACTTCTATTAAGGAAATTATTATTCTTATTATCTTAAGAAGAGATTGGAAAGTCACTTGTCTGAGACAGTATATTCTCCTGCTTGAGCAAGGGGTTGGACTAGAAGACCTCCAAGATTCCTTTCAGTTCTATTTCTATTCTTCTACTATTCTTTCTATTCTATTCTATTCACTCTATTCTATTCCTATTCCGTCAATTCTATTCTAATTCTACTTCTATTTCTACTTCCATTTTCATTCCATTCTCATTCCGGTTCCCTTCCCTTCTATATTCTATTCTTTTTTCCTATTTTCCATTCCATTCCATTCCTGTGGTACACAAAATAATGTCGTAAAACAGGGACCTCCAAACTTGGCAACTTTTAAGACCGGTGGACTTCAACTCCCAGAATTCCCCAGCCAGATTCCCCCTCTCCCCCATTTTACTGAAGTCAAGATATATTACATCTCCTTCTATTAAGGAAGTTAGCTCAATGGAGAGAAAAAAAAATAAAGCCGTACAGTCACATTTGTTCTTTGTCCTCTCCAGACGAGACGAAATGAGACAAGACACTTACAGTTCTCGCAGCTGCTGAAGTCGCCGAAGATGTAGTAGCACTGCTCGGAGAAGGTGATCTTGTTCACAGTGTGGCGGATGAAGCCAGCCTTCAGGAGGTTACTGGCGTACTTGCGGGCTTCGCGGCGGTCCTGGAAGCCTTCCACATGGTGGTAGAGCCAGTCCACGACGTCCGAGCCTGGTGGGAAAATGAGAAGACATTCGGGTGATGGAGGGGTTAATGAGGGAGGGAGAGGGAGAGGAAGAGGCAACTATAACGCCATAGCCTTGGTGACGGAATCCATATCCATCTGGATGAGAGGTTGAAGTCTAGCGAGAAACGGGACGGGATGAGTAACCGTCCCCTGGGATTTCCCATGAGGATCCCTCATCTGCCCCCCGTTGTCCAAGGAACGTCCTGATTGCCTTGGGACAAGGTTCCATGCAGGAAATCCAACCAAGCCTTGGGGGGTGGTTTGCAACTTTTTGTGTTGTACAGGTCACCTTCAAGTGAGGGGAGCCGAATGTCAAACCCGTAAGGTATTTCTATGTTTTTTTAAGAGTGGCTAATAGAAAGGGAGAGGGGAACAATACAGCAGCTTGAAAATCGATAGCCGTCCCTCAGGAGTTCCGCAAGGGGAATCCCTCATCTGCCCGTTTCCCAAGGAACATCGAAGCCTTGGAACAAGGTTCCATGCAGGAAACCCAACCAAGCCTGGCGGTGGTTCGCAACGTTAAGTCCTTTGTTTTCTGTGTTGTACAGATGACCTTCAAGAAGTGAGGGGAGCCGAATGTCAACTCGTAAAATATTTCTATGATCTTTTTGGAGTGGCCAATGGAAAGGGGGGAGAGCAGTGCGGCAGCTTGGAAATCGGTACCCCTCGTCGGCCCCCATTGTCCACCAGAAGTCCTTCTCTCCTTCCAGGTGTACAATCCCCTTCCTCCCCTTCCTGGAGTTGGGGCGCATCACACTTAGCCTGGATATAGAGGTAGTCCTCGAATTACAGATTAACAGATAATCAGAGTTGGAGGGGACCTTATAGGTCTAATCCCCTGGCCCAAGCAGGAGACCCTACACCATTTCTGACAGATGACAGTCCAGTCTCTTCTTGAAAGCCTCCAGGGATGAAGATCCTACAACTTCTGAGGGCAACTTCTGTTCCATGGGTTGATGGTTCTCCCTGTCAGAAAGTTTCTCCTTATTTCCAGTTGAATCTCTCCTTGTTCAGTTTCCATCCATTGTTCCTTGTCTGGCCTTCAAAGGTGCCTTGGAAAATAGCTTGACCCCCACTTCCTCCTCTCTGGGGCAGCCCCTCAAATTTTGGAAGATGCTCTCCTGTCTCCCCTGGTCCTTCTCTTACCTAGACTAGCCTTGCTAAACATTCATCCTATATTCCAGCCTCCAGTCCCTTAATCATCCTGGTTGCTCTTCTCTGCACTTTTTCTAGAGTCTCAACAAGTTTTTTATCATGTGGTGAGCAAACCTGGAGGCAGTTCTCTAGGTGTAGTCTTACTAAGGCTTTATAGAGGGGTATTCTGCAATCTCTCCACTCTAGGGAGTAGGAGGGAAAAAAGAACAACAGGGATGGTTGAATGGGGAATTCTGGGAGTTGAAGTCCACCAGGCTTAAAGTTGCCAAGGTTGGAGGATCCTGATTTAATACCTGTGGACTTCCACTCCCAGAATCCCCCACCCAGTGAGATTTACACCAAGCTACGGCCACAGAACCGGTAGTAAAAATATTTGAATCCCACCACTGATTCAGCCCCCATTACCATGGGCTCACCCCCCCCCCGATACCTAGAAAAGCATCCGGGATAGTGATCTTCAGCCACATGCGGTCGCGGACTTCCAAGCCGGACTCGGGGGACGCCATGGCCTTGGTGACGGAAGCCATGTCCGTGTGGATCGAGAGGTTGAAGTTGTCAAAGCCTAAGCGGGAAAACGGGACGGGATTAGTCACCGTCCCCCGGGAGTTCCCCATGGGTATCCCTCGTGTGCCCCCCCATTTTCCAAGGAACATCCAAGTCGATCACCTTGGGACAAGTTTCCATGCAGGAAACCCAACCAAGTCTTGGCGGGTGGTTCGCAACCCTCTTTGTTTTCTTTTTGTGTTGTACAGGTCACCTTCAAGAAGTGAGGGAAGCCGAATGTCAACCCGTAAGATATTTCCATGCCCTTTTGAGAGTGGCCAATAGAAAGGGAGAAGGGAGTAGTGCGGCAGCTTGGAAATCTCCAAGGGGGGAGGGCGAGGCGCATCAGACTCACGTTCGGTCTCCGTGACGGACGTCCCCGAGGTGATGGTGCTCATGGAGCTGCTGCCCAGGTAGGGGGCAAAGGCCCCCGTCAGAGCGGCCGAGTGGGACACCCAAGCGGCCGGATCGATGGGTTGGATGGGCTCATCTGGACGGGAACAATACCTTGAGACCTCCCCTTGCCTCATCCCGTTCCCCTTCCCTTCTTCCCTGGGGGTTCCCTCCGCTCCCCCAATTTCTTAGCAGTGGGGGCAACCCAACAGATTGCCCCACCTCACACCCCAGCACCAAATCCCCCCCTTGCGGCCAAGGATGGGCACGGATGACTTACTTCTCGGCAGGGTGAAATACCCTTGTGGGGAGGGGTCCCAGCACTTGGCTACTGTCAGCACGATGGGGCTGCAAAGAAAGGAAGGGAGGGAGGAAGGAAGGAGAGGGAGGGATCATTTTGGGTGGAATGGCCGGCGGCCATTCCACCTGCGGGGGGGCGGGCTTTGGCAGAACTTACCCCGGCTTGTGGACGATCTCTCGCAGTACTCTCACGGCATCGTCATTGCTCATGTTCTCAAAGTTGATGTCGTTTACCTGGGATTGAGAAGGGAGGGGCGAAATGCTTTGAGCCACCTGGAGTTCTCGCTCACCTGCCTCTAAGACACGGAGAGGCGCTCTCTCTCTCTAATTCATGCCCTGGCAAGAATCCGAGAAGAGGGGGAAGGCAGTTATATTGGTGGTCTCTAAGCTGGGTTGGTTTCCTTGCAGACGTCTCATGACCCAACTAGGGAACATCATCAGGGGAGGAAGAGGAGGGAAAAAAGGACTGTGGGGTCCATGGTGCTCTCTCAGCTTGGCAGCTTTCTTGCAGACATTTCGTGACCCAACTAGGGAACGTTATCAGTATGAGAAGCAAGAGGAGAAGTATTGGGATGCTTGGTGCTCCCTGAGCCTGCTAGCTTTCTTGCAGGTGTTTCATGACCAGCTAGAGAACATCATGAGTGCTAGAAGGGAGTAGGGAGGAGGAGGAAGAGGAAGAAAAGGGAAAAGAAGAGGAAGAGAAGGAAAGAAAGGGAGGAGAAAGAGGAGGAAATGGAAGAAGAGGAGGAGGAAACGCAGGAGGAAGAGGAGGAGAAAGAGGAAATGGAGGAAGAGGAGGAAGACTGTGGGATCTTTAGTGATCTCTGAGCTGGGTGGTTTTCTTGAAGACGTCTCATGGCCCAACTAGGAAACATCATCAGTGCTGGAAGGGCGGAGGCTTTGCAGGGAGGAGGAGGAAGGCAATAGGGTCCTTGGTACTCTCTGAGCTGGGTGGTTTTCTTACAGACGTTTCATGACCCAAGTAGGGAACAACATCAAGGCTAGAAGGAGTGGGGAGGAGGAGGAGGACTGTGGGCTCCGTGGTGTTCTCTGAGCTGGGTGGTTTTTCTTGCGGACATTTCATTCCCAAACTAAGTAACCTCATCAGCGCATTGGGTTTGGGCCAAGAAAAGCCCGCAAGGAAACCACCCAGCTCCGAGAGCAACGAAGGAGCCCGGGCTTCACCCGAGCTGCAAGCGATCCTCTCCTCTGCACGTTGTGCTGGGCTAAAGGGGAAACGGGGCACCCGCCTCACCTGGAGCAACATGTCCCCGGGTTCGATCCGGCCGTCGGCTGCCACGGCCCCCCCTTTCATGATGGAGCCGATGTAGATGCCCCCGTCTCCCCGCTCGTTGCTTTGCCCCACAATGGAGATGCCCAGGAAGTTGTATTTTTCTACCAAGACAAGACCGGGAGGAAAGGAGGACATTAAGGGAACTGGGGGGGGGGGGTCCTTGGGGCTCTCTGACCTTTGGTTCTTTCTCCCAGGGGTTTCCTTACCCAAACCTTTCCCACTCATCATGGCGATGTCCCCTAGTTTGGATAAGGAAACATCTGCAGAAAAACCACCCGGCTCAAAGAGCACCGAGGACCTCCCTCCGTAGCCATCTATTTCTATCTCCATCCATCAATCTCTCTCTATCCATTTATCATCTACTATCTCTCTCTAAAATAGAAGTATCAATCTCCATCCATCTGTCCATCTATCTCTCCTCTATCTATCCATCCATCCATCCCTCTCTATGTGTCTGTCTATATCCATCTCTCTACATCCATCCAGCTCCATCCATCTCTTTACATCCATCATCTATCACCTCTAAGATAGAAATATCTCCATCCACCTATCTCTACCTTTCTCCATGCATCTACCTATCTCTATATCTCCATCCATCATCTATCTATCCACCCATCCCTCTACACATCTATGTATCTATCTATACCCACCTCTCTACATTCATCTGTCTCTATGTATCTCCATCCATCTCTCTCTACACCCATCCATCATCTACATATCTCTACCGATATATCTATCTCCATCCATCCTCTATCTATCCATCCCTCCGTCCATTTATCTCTCTACATCTATCTATCCTATCTATCTATCTATCTATCTATCTATCTATCTATCTATCTATCTATCAATCTATCTATCTATCCTATCCATCCATCTATCTATCTATCTATCTATCTATGCATCTATCCTATCCTATCCTATCCTATCCATCCATCATCTCAACCCCAAGCTGCAAATAAGATTCTTTTATTGATAACGGAGCTTTAAATTCCTTCAGTGTGGTAAGCCAGCTAGAGTTGTCAGCAATGTGTAAGTTATATAAAATTGCTTAATAAATATAAATAAATCATAAATAACAGGTTCAGCTACAGGTCTCAGTGGGATCACATTTGCGAGGGGTGGTGGTATCAGCCTGGGCTGCCCCCAACTCGGGAGGCCATCCCACGAGAGATGCAAACACCCCCTCTTCTGAAGGCTCTAGTCCTGTTCAATCTCTCCCCCTCCCCACCGAAACGAGTGGGCAGAGTGGATAGGAGCAGTTTTTAAAAAATGATCTTGGTGGGTTTCCCAAGGAAGTCAAGAGGCAAACGAGATGCTTTATATCTCTGCCATGTTCAAAACCGCTCTCCTCCTGCCCACTCTGGGAGTGGAGTGGGAGGTAGAAGGGAAGCCACGGAGGGGGGCCGCCCAACCTCGATGATGACCCCTTCACCCTTCGGGGTCTTTGTTGTGGACTGTTGGCTGCCTGGAGTGGGCTGATGAGGAAGAGGAGGAACAGCTGGTCCAGGGCCTGATGTGCAGAAGGCAGAGGAGAGGAGAGCAGTGGAAATCTATGGGCCGGTCCTCGGGACGGGAGAGCCATCGCTGCTGTTAGCAAAGCCCCCACCCTAGCCCTGGGGATCAAAGGCAGGGGGATGAGATGAGTAGGTGTGGCAGACAGCTATTCACCTCCCTGCCGGACACACTGGTCAGCCTACGGTGAGAGAGGGAAACATTTGGCCGAGGCTGCCGACGCTCCTAATTAACGGAATCTTTTGAGTTTACGTCAGAGGGCTTGTCGTGTTTTGAGTTGGGTCAGGAAAGCATTTTTTTTTTTTTACAACTTTTGCAACGTTAGGACCAGTTTCCACCCCCTCTCTTCTTTTTGGCCCACGCAGGGGGTGTTTACCCATGTTCAGGGTGACGGTGATGATGTTCAGCGACATAGTGGAGTCGGTGACGCTGCTGAAGGACGAGGTCTGGAAGATAGGAGAAGAGGGATAGATGCAAGACAAGACCACCTGCATCCACTCCCCACAAAAAACTATCCCGTTTCCCTGAAAATACGATCTACCCTGAAAGTCCAAGTTTGATTTTTTACGTGTTTGCCTAGTATAAGCCCTCCCCACCTCCCCAAAAAGCCCTAATTAAGATTCCCACCCGCTCGAACGGATACCCAGGCAGGATGTTTATGTAGAACTAAGAAATGTAGCCCGTTTCCCCTGAAAATATAACCTACCCTGAAAGTAAGCCCTAGCTTGAAGGTTGTTTTTTTTACACATGCACCCAATATAAGCCCTACCCCCAATATAAGCTCTAATGAAGATTCCCACCCACTCCAGAGTGGACGGGTAAAAATTAAGCTGGGGTGGGGATGCAGGGGTGGAGCTGCCCTACTACTTACCTTTGGTCAGGTGTAGCCAGGCCTCGCACCCCCGATACCTGCCTTGCCAGCCCATTTTTTTCTGCAGCTGGCAAGGCTTTCCTGAAGGCCTCTGGAGCTGATGACAAAGCTCCAGATCGATCCAGAGTTATCGGCTGCAGAGGCCTTCCAGAAAGCCTTGCTGGCCGCAGAAGAAGGACTTCCGAAGGAGGCCGGTGACAACGCGTGCAAGTGAGTTTAGTCCGTGGAGGACATCCCCTGAAAATAAGACCTGGTGCCTTTTTTGATGGCAAACAAAATATAAGACAGGGTCTTATTTAAGGGGGAACTTGGTACCATCCTGGCCCTTTGGCTGCCTGTTGAGAATTGACCCTCCGGATCTCAGATGCTGAAACTGGGCTCTTTGCCCCTACCCGTTCGAGACGTGGCGGGCGCTGCTTCCTCCTCCGACGGTGGCGTTTGAGAAGGCGGGAGGCGCTGCTCTGCTCCGTGGAACTGCTAAACCTGCCAAGTGAAAATGGGCGAGGGGCTCACAGGAGCGAAGGGCATGAGGGAGGTCCCCGTCTGGGAAAGGGCACCACCCAGCGATGCCTTTTTGCAACCACCACCCTACACCACTGCAAGTGGGCCTCGGCTTACGATGGCAATGGAGCCCTACATTTCTGCTGCCGAGCGAGACCACTGCAGCCAGTTTTGTCCTCGTTTGAACGGCCCTTCTGGCCACGCCAGCGAGTCACATGGTCGTTGAGGGAATCTAGCTTCCCCAGGAATTTGTCACACGAGCCCCGGGACACGGCGACCATCATAAATACAAGTCGGTTGTCAAATGGCATGAATTTGGATTACGTGAATAACTGCAACAATCCTAAGTCCTAAGGTACTTTTTTCAAACTGACATTATATGAATGGTTCTAAATTAAGGACGACCTGTGAAAAACTATAAGTAAAATACTATCAAGATCCAAATAACTCAGCCTTAACTAAAAGTTAGGGAGGGCGTAGGTTGAGCAGAGTGGTGGTTGAATCTGTTATTAATCTATCAACCTGTCACGGACTAGCGGAGACACGTGATAGCAGTCTCCCAATATTTGAGGGGCTTCCCCAAAGAAGAGGAAGCAGTCAAGCTATTCTCCAAAGCACCTGAGGGCAGGACAAGGAGCAACCTAGAACTAAGGAGAAACTACCTAACAGTGGGGACAATTAACCAGTGGAACTACTTGCCACCAGAAGTTGTGGGTGCTCCAACAGTGAAGGCTTTAAAGAAGAGATTTGTCTAGGATGGTATAAGGCAGGAGTAGGCAACCCGTGGCTCTAGAGCTGCATGTGACTCTTTCCTCCCTTTTGTTGCAGCTCCCTGTTTCCGGTTGGCTCCACAATTCATAGGGCTTTTGGTTAGGACAGGTAGAGGAAAAAGGATGCCGTGCTAGGAGGAGACTCTATGGTTGGGGGGGAACTGCCATAGAGTCTGGTCAGCTCCAGAATTGAAAGGGCTTTTGGTTAGGACAGGTAGAGGAAAAAGGATGCCGCCCTAGGAGGAGACTCTATGGTTGGGGGGGAACTGCCATAGAGTCTGGTCAGCTCCAGAATTGAAAGGGGAGGGGCAGCTTCTGGTTAGGGCCTTTGTGACTCTGAGTATTTAAGGTTGCCGACCCTTGGTGTAGGGACTCCTGCTATGAGGAGGTTGGACTAGATCAGGGGTCGCCAACTGGTGGGCTGGGGACCACTGGTGGTCTGTGACAAAATTTTGGTGGTTTGCAGAGAAGTCTCCCCCACCCCCCAAAAAAGCAATTAATGCAGGCCGCACAGGAACACAAGGCTGCCTCGTCCACATGGCCTGCAGGAACACAGGATTGCATTGCTTGCATCGCAAACAACACAAAGTAGTGAAGGGAGGGGAAACTTGCCCCACGCACCTGGCCTGGACACCAGGCTGCTTCTTTCTTCTGTTGCTTTTGGCTGCATGCAAGGAAAGCAGCCAAAGTCTTTCTTTCTCTCCCGCAATCTCTGCCAGAAACGAGTCTTTGGGACCCTGCAAGGCCTCCTGCTCCAAGAGGCTGTGCTGGCGTGACAGGTCTCACCAAGACTCATTTCTGGTGGAGTTTGGGGGAGAGAAAGAAAGAATTCTGCGGCTTCTGCTGCTTTCCTTGCACAAAGCCAAAAGTCTCTCTCTTTCTCTCCCTCTGAGAACGGAGCAGGAGACGGTATCCTGCCATCCCAAATAAAGAACAATCGATCAGTAGGAAAATGGGGTGGGGAATTTTCCCAGGGTCTCTGGTCCATGGGATTTAAAATGATGAGTTTGGTCCCTGAGGTCCAAAAGGTTGGCAACCCCTGGGCTAGAAGACCTCCAAGGTCCCTTCCAACTCTGATGTTCTACGTTTTAACCATTTCCCACCACCCTCCATGTGAAATCTGAAGGCTCTCGTGAAAGGTCAGCAGAGTACAGCCCACCTCACATGGGGATGGGGGGAGACGTTCCAAAGGGCAGGAGCAACAGCAGAGAACGTCCTCCTCCTCCTCGAGCCCACCGGCCGGAATACCCCACCCGATGGGGCACGTGGCATGGCTCCTGTGGCCTGTTGTGGTTTGCCAGCAGCCAACGCAGACGGCAGTGGAATCGGACAGTGGGGAAGAACAGGGATCAGTCCGGGAGTCTGGAGAGGACGCGGACGAGGGTCCTGTGCCCGATAGAGAGATGGGGCCAGGGCCATCTGGGAGTGGGGTGCTGCCTTCGGAGTCTGGCAGCAGCGAGGCAGAGGACCCCAGGGAAGCCCGTTCCCAGTGCGCGTGTGCAAAGAGTTGTTAGAAGGCGAGAGCAGCTGAAACAAAAGAGGCGACTCGGGAGTAAGGCTGGGAGGTGATTGCCCCACCCATAAGGGATAAAAGTCAGACCAAGGTGACGAAACCTTTGCAGGAAGCAAGTACTTTGATCTGTTCAGATTCATTTTTGAAGCTTGGTTGTTGTTGTTTTTTCCCCCTAGTTCGTTGGACAGTTCTATTATTGGCAGCACTTCACAGGAAAGAAAGGTGGCTGCTTATCTCGAGAGACTATTTGACACTCATTCCCGGCTGGGAATGAAAACAATTCCCAGCATTGCAATAAACCAGGACTTGTTTTTGAAGGAAGTGTGTGCATAATTACGGAATAGGAAGCTTGGGTCAGAACAGTGCCGACATGGGGTCCAATCCCAGTGGGAAGACAACAGGGACAAGGCGGGGAATGAAGCTTCCTGGACTCCCATGCATGGACTCCACTCCAGAGCCCAAAGGTTTTGGCAGGAAATCAGGAATTTGCAAACGCTTCCAGCCGTTCCTGCCTGCTTTCCGGTGCTCACCGACTCATGGCATCATCGTCATCCGAGTCGCAGAGGCTGGTGGTCTCCAGCTCGCTGGTAAGCAGCGTGGAGGAGCTCTCGTAGCCAGCCAGGTGGCGCTCCAGCAGGGACTGCCCATTGATCCGGTGCCCACCTGAGTCGGAAGGGGAGGAGGGTGTCAGAGCAATCCATCCCGCCGGGACTGAGCCTCCCCGCCTGCCTTCCCCCGCTAAGGAAAGGGCCCGGAAGCTTTCGGAGGCGGATTGTTTACCTCGGTGCTCCATGCTCTCCCGGCGTCGTGGCTGCTCTCTCCGCAGGGACACGACGGACTCCGTCTCGGTTTCATGGTCCAAATTTTCACAGCTGCCCGAGAGGTTTGGGCTGTGGAGGAAACCCGTTGGGTATAGGGTTATGGGGCTGGTGTGGAAACTGGGAGATGGTCAGTTCTAGTCCCGCCTTAGGCATGAAACTCAGCTGGGTGACTTTGGGCCAATCACCAGGAGAATAGGAGTTCTAGTCCCTCCTTAACAGGAAACTCAGTTGGGGGACTTTGGGCCAATCACCAGGAGAATAGGAGTTCTAGTCCCTCCTTAAACAGGAAACTCAGTTGGGGGACTTTGGGCCAATCACCAGGAGAATGGGAGTTCTAGTCCCTCCTTAAACAGGAAACTCAGTTGGGGAACTTTGGGCCAATCACCAGGAGAATGGGAGTTCTAGTCCTTCCTTAAACAGGAAACTCAGTTGGGGGACTTTGGGCCAATCACCAGGAGAATGGGAGTTCTAGTCCCTCCTTAAACAGGAAACTCAGTTGGGGGACTTTGGGCCAATCACCAGGAGAATGGGAGTTCTAGTCCCTCCTTAAACAGGAAATTCAGTTGGGGGACTTTGGGCCAATCACCAGGAGAATGGGAGTTCTAGTCCCTCCTTAAACAGGAAACTCAGTTGGGGGACTTTGGGCCAATCACCAGGAGAATAGGAGTTCTAGTCCCTCCTTAAACAGGAAACTCAGTTGGGGGACTTTGGGCCAATCACCAGGAGAATGGGAGTTCTAGTCCCTCCTTAAACAGGAAACTCAGTTGGGGGACTTTGGGCCAATCACCAGGAGAATGGGAGTTCTAGTCCTTCCTTAAACAGGAAACTCAGTTGGGGGACTTTGGGCCAATCACCAGGAGAATGGGAGTTCTAGTCCCTCCTTAAACAGGAAACTCAGTTGGGGGACTTTGGGCCAATCACCAGGAGAATGGGAGTTCTAGTCCTTCCTTAAACAGGAAACTCAGTTGGGGGACTTTGGGCCAATCACCAGAAGTTCTAGCTCCCCCGAAAAACAGCTAGTTTTTTTTGGGGGGGGGGAAATAAAAGGAGCAGCATTAAATACACTGCTCAAAAAAATAAAGGAAACAACACAACGAAACTCTGAGTCAATCACACTTCTGTGAAATCAACCTGTCCACTTAGGTAGCAACACTGATTGACAATCGATGTCACATGCTGTTGTGCAAATGGAATAGACAACAGGTGGAAAGCAGAGGCAGGTAGCAAGACATCCCCAATAAAGGAGTGGTTCTGCAGGTGGTGACCACAAACCACTTCTCAGTTCCTATGCTTTCTGGCTGATGGTTTGGTCACTTTTGAATGCTGGCGGTGCTTTCACTCTAGTGGTAGCATGAGACGGAGTCTACAACCCACACAAGGGGCTCAGGTCGTGCAGCTCATCCAGGATGGCACATCAATGCGAGCTGTGGCAAGAAGGTTTGCTGTGTCTGTCAGCATAGTGTCAGAGCATGGAGGTGCTACCAGGAGAGAGGCCAGTACATCAGGAGACGTGGGGAAGGCTGTAGGAGGGCAACAATCCAGCATCAGGACCGCTACCTCTGCCTTTGTGCAAGAAGGGACAGGAGGAGCACTGCCAGAGCCCTGCAAAATGACCTCCAGTGGGCCACAAATGTGCATGTGGCTGCTCAAACGGTCAGAAACAGACTCCATGAGGGTGGTATGAGGGCCCGACGTCCACAGGTGGGGGTTGTGCTTACAGCCCAACACCATGCAGGACGTTTGGCATTTGCCAGAGAACACCAAGATTGGCAAATTCACCACTGGCGCCCTGTGCTCTTCACAGATGAAAGCAGGTTCACACTGAGCACATGTGACAGACCTGACAGGGTCTGGAGACGCCGTGGAGAACGTTCTGCTGCCTGCAACATCCTCCAGCATGACCGGTTTGGTAGTGGGTCAGTCATGGTGTGGGGTGGCATTTCTTTAGGGGGCCACACAGCCCTCCATGTGCTTGCCAGAGGTAGCCTGACTGCCATTAGGTACCGAGATGAGATCCTCAGACCCCTTGTGAGACCATATGCTGGTGCGCTTGGCCCTGGGTTCCTCCTAATGCAAGACAATGCTAGACCTCATGAGGCTGGAGTGTGTCAGCAGTTCCTGCAAGATGAAGGCATTGATGCTATGGACTTGCCCGCCCGTTCCCCAGACCTGAATCCAATTGAGCACATCTGGGACATCATGTCTCGCTCCATCCACCAATGCCACCTTGCACCACAGACTGTCCAGGAGTTGGGTGATGCTTTAGTCCAGGTGTGGGAGGAAATCCCTCAGGAAACCATCCGCCACCTCATCAGGAACATGCCCAGGGATTGTAGGGAGGTCATACAGGCATATGGAGGCCACGCACACTACTGAGCCTCATTCTGATTTGCTTGAAGGACATTACATCAAAGTTGGATCAGCCTGTAGTGTTTTTTTTTCCACTTTAATTTTGACTGTAACTCCAAATCCAGACCTCCATGGGTTGCTACATTTGATTTCCGTTGATAATTTTTGTGTGAGTTTGTTGTCAGCACATTTAGCTATGTAATGAGTAAAGTATTTAATAAGAATATTTCATTCATTCAGATCTAGGATGTCTTATTTCCGTGTTCCCTTAATTTTTTGAGCAGTGTATGATTGCCGTACCTTGAGTTCCTTATAAAGCAATACGTGGAGAATAAAAAACTAACAATAATAAATAAAAGCAACAAAAACTGAAGTACTACTAAAGAAAGTTAGCTCAAATTTGCCTTCTGTTAGGCGCCCCCTCCCCCTTCTAGGCTGGATTAGTCCCCCTTTTTAACCCCACCATGGAGAAACACGCAAACGCAGACACACAAACATAGCAGCCATTCCTACTCACTGGAAGGAAGGAGGGCGGGAGTCGCCGATGCCGCTGGTCCTTTCTACGTGCAATGGAGGAAGAGGAGGTAGTGGGGGAGCAGGCTCCGGACGGACCTCGCCGGGAGCGGGAGGAGGGGGTGGTGGTGGCTCAGGTGGGGGGACCTCCGAAGACACCAACTGGGTGGGGGGAAAGGGGGAGGGAGAGAGAGAGAGAGATGTGGGGGGTGAAGGTTTTCCCTCTAGCCCTTCCCCTCCCTTCCCTCCTGCTGGATCAGGCCTCCCCCTCCCCCCCGCTCTCCCCATACCCCAGACTTCAAGGGCCCAGAAGGCTCCGCCGCGGACTACCCCCGAGACCTTCATCCCTGGCGGGGAGGACAAGGGTCTGGCGTACCCAGGAGACGACTCTTCCGTTGAAGCAGGGCAGGAGCGCGCTGTCCTCTGTGATTTCCTCCTTCACCACCCTGCCAAGAAAGAAGGGATTTGGGTGGGGGGGCGGGAAAGGATGCTGCTGGGATTCCTCGAGGTCCAGGAAATGGGCTCCGTGGGTGCTCTTACCAGCCTAATGTTCTGGGGAGGGGGGTTTTCCACAGCCCCCCAAAGCTTCCCATGACCCCCCTGTTTCTAGAGAGGCATAAAAGAGGATCTCATTCCCCCCCCCGACCAATGAGGGTTCCTTCGAGGTCCAGAAGACGGGCCCTGGGGGTGGTGGAGGCTTTAACCTCTCTGTGCTGTCCTTGGGGAGGGGTCCGTGGGCTCCCAACCTCTGAGGAGCCCAGGGAGACAGAAGAAAGGAGGGCCTTATGCCCTCCCCCTCATTGGGGTCTCCTGGAAGTCCAGGAAAGGGGCCCATGGGGAGGAGCTCTCGTGTGGGGGGAGGGAAGGAGGGTGCATGAGTTCCATGGCTACTCCGGGGTGTCTATGATTCCCCCCCTCCCCACTTCCTAAAGCAGGGCCTCACCCTGCTCCGAGGGTCCCCTTGAGGTCCAGGAGACAGGCCCAAAGGGGGCAGCCTGCTGTGATCTCCTTGGGGGAGGGCTACATGCCTTTCCTCCCTCCCCGTAACCTCTCAGCAGCCCATGGCCCCCCCAGGTCCCTTCTCCAGAGAAAGGGGAGCTCTTAGTTCTCATGTCCCCCCACTTCTCTCCTTGGGGGAGAAGATTCATGCCCCGATACTCAGAGACGCGACCTCCCCCGACAGGGGGGATGAAAGGAGGGCCTCCTCCTTCCCATGAGGGGGGATCTCTGGAAGACGGGCCCATGGGGGGGAGGGGTTCTCGAGTCTCTTGCCCTCCCCCCACGCTTTTAGGGGGGAGGATGTACAACCCTCCACAGCTCCTTAGGGGCGGCCACGACCCCCTCCATAGAAAGAGGCAGAACCGAGGGTCTCTTCTTACGAGGTCCCCCTCGAGGTCCAAAAGACGGGCCAGAGGGGGGCAGGGAGGGAGCGGGGCCTACCCGAAGTCCTGGTCCATGCTCTTGAAGAAGTACTTGGCGCCGGGACGGGCCAGGGCCGCCTTGACGTGGCCGAGGGTGAGGCGCTCGGCCGGCACGGCGATCTTGACCAGGTAGGGCGTCTCCTCCTCGTCCAGGTGGTAGATCACCTTTGTCTCGCCCACTGGGGGGGGCGCAGCACCCGCCGTCGCCATGGCGACCCCGGAGGGGGGGAGGCCCGCGGGGTGGGGGGGAGAGCCTCTCGGGTCGCGCGGCGGCGGCGGAGAAACGGCGGCAGCCCGCCTCCCTCCCTCCCGTGCGTCACGACGTCATCCGGCACGGCCACGCCCTCCCCCCAGCAGCGCACGAGAATGCTTTCGCTCCCTCCCGGCGCGCATGCGTCACCGCGCGCGACTCCGCCCTACGGAGCAGCGGGCCGCCGCCCTCTCTTCGGAGCGCATGCGTCGTATTTCCCCGCCGAGAGGAGCGCTTTGTAGTGCGTGTGCGTCACGTTCAGAACCCCGCCTCCCGGGAATCCTGCCGCCCTCGCTCTTTTCCCCCACCCTCTCGAGTGCGCATGCTTCATAGGCGTGCCGCTTTCGCCTTTCCCTCCTTGCAAGCGCGCATGCGTCCCAAGCAACACTCCGCCTCGGAGAGTCGTCCTACTGCCTCCACTCTGCGTCAATTACACGACTCCGCCCTCCCCTCCGTCTCACCCTCCTGCACATATGCGTTCAGGCAGCACTCCGCCCCGGAGTGTCGCCCTACAGCAACCTCTCAGTGCGCATGCGTCAAATACTCTACTCGCTTCCTCCTTCAGGCACCCATTTGCCCTACCTCCGGCGCACATGAAATTCACTGCCCTTTTCTTTACTGCGCATGCGTCACACGCGTCACTCCATTGCCCCTTTCCAGAATCTCCTCACCGCCCTCTACGTCATCACACAAGACCACGCCCCGACGGTCGTCCAACCTCCCTCTCGCTCGTGCAAGGTCACATGGCCAAGGTAGTGGTGGGCGGAAGACGCCACAGGAAGTGAGCACCTGCATCGTCAAGCGGGCGTTACGCCGCACATGGGCGCTTGCGCGGCCGGAAATAAGCCTCCCACGGAAGGGCAGTCTACCTGCTTATTCTCCCCCCTCCACATCCCCAAATAAAACATCAAGGAAGAGCCGAGGCCGCTGTAGAAACTTGCAAAGGGTCTACGTCTCTTTATTTACAGTCGAAAACTCTGCCATGTACACCTCTGAAAATATTTTAACAAAAAAAAGGGGGGGAGGGAAGAATGGCCTGGCCCACCTTCTCCTCCCCCTCCCCACAAAAAACTGGCCAGGCGCCTTTCTCGTTCCTGCCCAGCCTCAGAAGGTCCGGTCAACATGAGATGGGGGGGGAGATCCAAAGAAATCCCCCCCCTCCTCTCCATTGGTTTGAACCAGGGCTGGCATCTCCCAAGGGGGGCCCCTTTTAAGTCCTGTGGACCAACTCCCAGAATTCCCCATTCCCCCAGCCTGCTTGGTGGAGAGATTGCAGGTGGAGTTGAAACCTTAGCGAAGAGGCCTTGGGGAATTCTGGGAGTTGGAGTCCACCCGTCTTAAAAGGAGCCACATTTGGAGACACTGCCCTCCTCCCTTTGAAGTGGGGGGGCAGGAACAAACTCAAGTTGTGCTCCTCTTCGAAGCACAACCAAAGAAATCGGGGTTACCCCCTTTGGCCTTCTCAGATCCCCGCCGGGCACAAAAAAAATATCAACTGAGGTTTCAAACAAGAGTCCGCAAAAAAAAAAAAAAAAATCAGGACCACAACCTGGGGGTGTTTTAAAACCTTCCCACCAGTGAAACCAACTGAGCCCAGGGGGGGGGGGGTATGTGCCTGGAAAGAAACCAGGAAAAGGAAAGGAAAAACAAAAACTCTTTTTGCCTTCTATTTACAAAGAAGAAGAAGGTAGTGGTGGAGCAGGACAAGAGGAAGAAGAGAATTCAAAAGGAAACCAAAAGACTGTGTTATATCTCCCTGCTATGGCCGGAGGCCCAAGTGTGGACGCAGGACCTTCCCGATCGTCTGAACGCCCAAACAAGCCCCCACCACCGAGCAGGAGAGAGGGCTGGGGTAGGGTGGGGTTTAAGGCCAGGAGGGCCCACTGCAGCCTAGCCAGGATCGACCGCCAGAGTCGTTACCGTTGCCACTTCCGCTGGCCTGCCACCTCGTTTTCAGGCCCCTGGTATTCAAAGGGGATTCCCAACCAGAGCAGCCTCCCCCTTTCTCTCTCTGCTCCCTGCCCAGAGTCTGGTTTTTATTTTCCTCTCCCTCCGCAGGACGAAAGCCTGAGAGCTGCAGGCCACCCCCACCCCCCCACTCCTGTGCTAGGGTTCCCCTCCCCCTGCCCGCGACCCTGGGGGGGCCGTCGCGCTGAGTGCCATGGGGGGCTGAGGGGTCGGCGGCGGCGCCTGCTTTCGCGAGCTTTCTTTGCATTTCTGGCAAAAGAAAATGTCGGGGACGTTGGTCTTCTTGATCTTGGCGCAGGAGAGGTGGATCCAGGTGCCACACTGGTTGCATTCGATCATGGGCCGCCCGGCGAAGGGCTTCTGGCAGTAGCAGGTGATGAGGTCCCACGAGTCGTCGCCTGGAGAAGAAGCAAAAAAGGGGACATTGAGAAAGGCAGCCTCCCCCCCCCACCCAAAAGAATTACAGAGGAATGATTTGAATCTGTCCTCTGCATCTCTATCGCTGTCTGGTTTGGTTCTGCAACCCAACGGGACAGACACGGATGCCAGAAAAAAAAATGGCTACCAACCTACCTGCCTTCCATGGAGGACCTGTATCCTGCAAGAGTCAAAAAGAGGGCTGTGAAAATATCTACAGACCCCTCACATCCTGGACATAAAACTGTTTCAACTCCTGCCCTTAAAAGGATGCCACAGAGCATTGAACACCAGAACAACCAGACACAAGGACAGTTCCTCCCCCCCAAAAAATGCTATCTCTCCCCTAAACAAATAATTCCCTCAACACTGTTCAACTAAGTCTGCACTACAATTACTATTAATCCTCTCAATTCTTCCTTTCATCTTCTCCCACTTGGGACTGTAACTTTGTCGCTTGTGTCCTTACAATTTATATTGACTGTTTCCTGGTATGATTTGACTGCTTATTGTACCCTCTATGACTATTAAGTGTTGTACCTGTGATTCGGGACTCTTGAATGTATCTTTTATGTATAGAGTATTTGCACCAAAGACAAATTCCTTGTGTGCACAATCATACTTGCCCAATAAAGAATTCTATTCTATTCTTTTTTCTATTCTTACTTCCATTCTATTCTTATTTCTCTTCTCTTCTATTATTTTCTACCCTTATTTCTATTCTATTTCATTCTTCCATCATTCTCTTCCCTTCTCCTTATTTCTATTCTATTCTTATTCTATTCTACGAAGCACAGAGACATTTCAGAAAATGTGTTATCTGCCTGGGCAGCCTGTGGGCAGGGACTAGACCGCTATTTGTATGAAAATGGTATTTCAAAGAATTGTTATTTGCTCAGAATTGGAAAAGCGACAAGATACCGACAGAGGGAAAAATAACTGAGAAAACATTTGAATGTGCAGAGTGTCAAGCCGAAATTGACCTCTGCATAGGCATTTTATTTAGTCTTCTTATATATTCCTTTCCTTTCTCTTTGCTGGTTATGTGGGAGGGTTTTGGCCTTGCCACATTCCTTAGGTGGGAGGAGTGGAGATAGAGACAGGCTAGGAGGCTCTCATTCCCGTGGGAATGAAATCTGACCCCGCTGAGACTTGGAGGTAAAGATGGATAACATCAGGCAATGTTGGTTTACTTCTATCGGGGAATGTGACTTTTGCTTCCCTAAATAAAATAAATTTATTTTGGAAGGTGGAATGTTGCTCTTTTCTTTTTGAAATGGATGTCCTCGCTTGGAAACCTGACACAGAGGGGAATAGGTTAACCTTGGTAACTAAAGAAAAAGAAGAAATGGATTATTATATATGGTATGGGACTTATTTTTATCAATGGTTGGGAAGTAAAACAAATTAAAATGGAGTAGATGAATATATAGAGAAATAAGTTGATTGTTTTTAAAAAATAGATATATTAAATAAGTTATATAAGAAAATAGATTGTTATGTTGGTAAGAAAAGTATCAATTATAATGGTTAACACAGGACATAGGCACCCAGTCCACACATGGTTTGAAATGAAAGATGGGATTATTGTAAATATAAAATAAAATAAAAATTCATTTAAGAAATGGAGAAGGGGTTGGACTCGCAGACCTCAGATAACAGATAATCAGAGTCACATGATCAAAGTTGAGAGGCTTGGCAACTGGCATGCCCTTATGGCTGCTGCAGTATAATTCCCTTTTTGTGACCTTCTGACAAGCGAAGTCGGATTCACTTAAAAACAGTGTCGGTGATTTAACAACTGTGGCCATTCGCTGAACGACGGTGGCAAGGTAGATCGTAAAACAGGGCAAAATTCCCCTAATGATTAGACTTGCTTAGTAACAGAAATGGTGGCCATAAGGATGAGGATGGCCTGCAGTCCTGAAAATTCAACAGGTCGACTTAATGGCTTTCGGTCCTTAAGTTTTAAGAGTCTCTCCAAGTTTCAAAACAGAAACATGGAAGTTGTTTCAAGAAAAAAAAACTGGACTGTCATTTGTCAGAAATATGATGTAGGATCTCCTGCTTGGGTTTGGGGGGGTTGGGGGTTGGACTAGATGACCTCCAAGGTTCCTTCCAACTCTGTTGATCTATTAATGATGGATCTTATTGCTGAGGTTGTGGGAGCTTCATCCCTGGAGGCTTTCAAGAGGAGACTGGACTGCCCATCTGTCAGAAATGATGTAGGGCCTCCCACTTGGGCAGGGGGTTGGACTAGATGACCTCCAGGGTCCCTTCCAACTCTGTTATTATTCTGTGATTCAGAAGTTGTGGGAGCTTCATCCCTGGAGGCTTTCAAGAAGAGACTGGACTGCCCATCTGTCAAGAAATGGTGTGTTAGGGTCTCCTGCTTGCGGGGTGTGTGTTTGTGTTATCCTGCCTTTATTCCTTTATGTGAATGGTTTAAGTCGCAAATATATTTAAGCCTTCTTCCTCCCTCCTCCTATTTTCCCCACCACAACAACCCTGTAAGGTGGGTTAGTCGGAGAGAGAGGGATTGGCTTCATGACCAAAGCGGGACTAGAACTCCCTGTCTCCTGGTGATTGGGCCAAAGTTACCCAGCTGGTTTTCATACCTTAGGCAGGACTAGAACTCACCGTCTCCTGGTGATTGGCCTGAAGTCACCAAGCTGGCTTTCATACCTAAAGCAGGACTAGAACTCCCAATCTCTTGGTGATTGGCTAAAATTCCCCCAGCTGGTTTTCACGCCTAAGGTGGGACTAGAACTCCCCGTCTCCTGGTGACTGGGCCGAAGTCACTCACCTTGCTTTCATGCGTTAAAGAGGGATTAGAAATTAACTGTCATGTGCTCATTGGCCCAAAGTCACCCAGCTAGCTTTCATTGCTAAGGCAGTACTAGAACTCCCGCTCTCCCAGTTTCTAGCCTGGTCTCTAAAAAAAACTAGACTCAAAAATGATCATTCCGCCAACGTAAGAAAGAGGAGGACACGGAAAGGAGAATTCCTGACAGGCGAATCTGAACCCTCCCGAGGCAGTGTGATTGTGTGTTTGTGTTTGTGTGTGTATGTGTGTGTGTGTGTGTCTTCTCACCTGATTCCACCATGATGTCCTCATCCATGACCCTCATCTCGCCTTCGCTGGAGCTTCCTTCCCCATCCTGGCTGGTCTCAGGGCTGATGCCCTCCTTCCCTTCCGTGTCCTCCAGCTTAATGGGGAAATTGGTTGCTAGCAGCTCCGGCGGCGCCTGGACCGAGACCAGTGCCGTGGCTGCTCCCGCCCCCTCCTCCTCCCCACCCGGCCGCAGAGGGCCCGCTCCGTCCTCCTCTTCTTCCTCTTCCTCCTCCTCCTCCTCCTCTTCCTCCTCCGAGTCCGTCTCGCTCACGGAGGTTTTGTGCTTCGGCTTCTCGCCACGCTCCGGCCGTTTCAACTTCCGCTTCTTGCTTTTTTTGATGCGCGAGCGCTTCTCGACCGCCACCTCGCTCCGGTTGCGCTTGGCGGCCCCGCCTTCCAAGGCAGCCTTCCGGCTCCGCTTGTCCTTCTTCCGATCGGCGGGGACTTTGGGCCCAGCAAGCGGGGGCGGCTGCTTCCCCACCGGGTCCAAGTCGAAAAGGGAGTCCTTCAGCTTCATCTTCTCCAGCAAGGAGCTGTCGGATTTCAAGCGCCGGAAGGCGGCTTTCTTCTTCGACGACTTGGCCTTCTTGACGAAGGTCTCAATGGTGTGCAGGTCCGACTGCGTGGATTCCCAGCCATCACTGTCCACCACGCTCTCCGGACGCAGCGGTGAGTTGGAACCGGACGGCGTCCAGTCATTCTCCTGCTGGCAAGAGAAAAGGCAAGATTAGCCCTAATCCCACCTCAGATTAACGCACGAGTCCAGATTCTGGGAAAGAGAAGATGTCGCCCCAACACAAATAGGTTTTGATGGCAGGACAGGCAGTCATGTGACAACCCAGAGGGGCGTGGCACAAAGGCAACCCAATCACATAATCAGTAGGAGCCCCTTTTATTATCTCCAACTTTGCCCAATACCCAGATTACCTTTCGGCTGGAGAAAAACTCTCCCAGGGACAGCCTTTGACTGCAGAAAATTCAGTCCAAAACATGGTCAACACAAACTGTAACTTAAAATCCAAACAAACCGAACTGAAGTAATTAGTTTGACAGGGCAGGACTTTCAGGCTTGAAAGCATGGCAAAACTCAGTCGGGAAGACGCCAGGAACACAGATAAGCCACGACGATACCAGATAAATTCACATTTGCTTGCTGTGCACAGCTTCCCTCTTTTATACACTGTGTTCCCAGCTGTAGGTAATGAAGGGAATCAGGGTCCTTTTCTCCCCCGTAAGCCACCCAACCCACATTGCTCCCTTCTCCGTTCCTCCCTGCTTGCCCTAGGATGAAGAGTGGGTGGGCCTGGGTCTTCCTCTGAGCCTCCTTTCCCTTGTTCTACCTCTTCCCTGCTTTGCCCAGCCAAACTGTGTCCTTCCCCAGTTTCCTCTGTCTGAGCCCCACTCCCCCTCCGTCAGCTGCTTCCCCCTCCAAGTCTGATTCTGACAAGGGCATGACACATCGACTTACAAGAGTTCCTTTAGCGACTGAAGTTACAACACGCTGAAAGAAAGGGACTTGGGACCGTTTTTCACACACTTACAACCGATACAGTATCGTCACAGGTTCAAAATTTAAGCATTTGGCAACCGACTCCTGTTTATGACGGTTGCAACATCCCAGGGCCACGTGAACCCCTTTTGTGTCTCTTTACAGCCATGCCGCTAACTTAACAATTGCTGCGACTTGCTTAACGACTAGGTCATAAAATGGGTGCAACACTCCCTGAACAACTGCAGAAATCTTGGGCTCAATTTGGGTCCTAAATTGAGGACAACAGGGAGAAAAAGCAGATTTCCCCCCCCTCCACCTCCCAATGAACAAACACTGCGCTTAATCAGATAAATGGCCTAGATATTAACACATAAAAACCCAGAATGGTACAATGGCCTAGAGGTGGAGCTCTCGCCTCACAAATCAGGAGGCTGTGAGTTCGGTCCCAGGTAGAGGCTGTATTTTTCTCTCTCTCTCTGGGCACAATGAGGATATATCTGCCAAATATAACTCCACCATGGTGATAGGAAGGGCATCCGGCCAGTAAACACTCTGCTAGCTTCATTCCGTTGCCCATATTCCACCCTGCAAGGGATTATGGGGTCATTAAAATATATTAATACTTAGGATCTCAAGAAGCAACATTATTTCAAAACTCAACCTGCAACACCCCCCCCCCGCCAGACTATATTTATTTATTTAATATTGCTGCCTATTCGCCCATGGCAACTCGAGGAGGCTTACATAATGTAAAACCATATTTAAAACAAGAAAATAAAAATGAAAAACAATAAAAACTAACAAAAAAAAAATCAGATAAATCAGGGAAGTACAATAGAACAAAATTTGTAAAAAAATTTAAACAAAAAATACAGCCCCTTCATGCATTGATTTTATTTTGAAAGGTTTTTTTTCCCTCCCCAATTTACATTCTATGAGTGCATACAATGGTTTGGCCCTCCCTTCACAACTCTTCCACTTTCTCCCGTGGCCCCTTCCAGTGTAATGTCTCTGGGAAACCCCCCCAAATATTGTTGGGCTTCCCTTTCACTTCTCTTGCATCGCGACTATCGTCGCTCTGCAATTCCACAAGTTATTTCATTTTGGCAAGGCAAACTGCAATTAGGACTTCTAAAAATACAAAGCGGCAAGCTTTGTAAAGAAAAATCCCACATTATTCCCCGCCCGTGTCCCACTAATTCATCAGGACTAATTTTTGCATCCCTTTTAAAATTCTTGTATGGTTTCATACAACAAAACAAAAACGGCTGCTAGGTCCAAGTAGCGAGTTATAATAAAGCAGGTATTTCCAAATGTGGCCCCTTTAATACCTGTGGACTTCAACTCCCAGAATTCCCCAGCCAGCTTAGCTAGACTTCAACTCTCTATGCCTGTTTCCTCTCTTGTCATCCCTTCCTCTGCAATCTCTCCGCTCTAGGGAGGAGGAGGGAAAAAACAGCAGGCATGGTTAAATGGGGAATTCTGGGAGTTGAAGTCCACCCGTCTTAAAGGGGTCACATTTGGAAACACCTGGAATAAACTTTCCTCCTCAATTTCCAGTAAATTTTGATAACATCTGGATAACCGTGATTTTGAAGCCAGCAGCCCACAAACGGCTTAACAAAAATAAATTTCCCAATGTATCTAAAGTTTATTGGCATCCCCTGTGAGCGTTGAACTGTCCAATATTTAATTGGGATTAAAACTACCAGTAGAGGTAACCAAGGATTTGCAACCTGGGTTGTTCTCCATCTGCTCCACGGAAGACGCAGAAGGTTTAAGCTACGTTCCGGGAAACAAGCCAGCTTAGCAACATCTAAGGTTGTTGGGGGGGGGGGGGTTCCAAGTAAACCGCTAATAATCCCAATACAGCTTCCATGCCAGCTGTAATGCCCAGCTCAGCTGCCGGGGAGGGGGGGGGGCAAGAACTACCCTTCCCAAGATGCACCACGCTCCCAGAGGGTTGGTGGCCAAGAACTACCCTTCCCAAGATGCAACTGGGTGCTTTCACAGCCATGGCCAAGCTTGCCCAGGCTGGCTTTTGGGCAAAGGGTGGTGGAGGAGACTGCCTACATTTCCCAGCATGCACCGCCTGGCCGCGTCGGCCTTGAAATGGCTTCCGAGGAGGCTGGGAGTTGCAGTTCCTGCTGGGGAAGCTTTCCAAAAAAGCAGCGTGGGGAAGAAGGGAAAGAGCCCTTCCCTGGGGGAGGGGGGGCAGAGGGGCTTCCAATGCAAAAAAAGGGGGGGCTCAGGAGCACTCCAAGAAGACCCCCGCCCGTTTTATCCCACCCTCCTCCTTCCCGTGCCTTTTTTGGGGGGGATGGTGGTGGGGATATCTATTTAACCCAGATAGGAAGCATTGCCTGCTTGCTTTCCCCACGCGTGCAGACTTCAATCACATGCACATGTGATTTTGAGGAAGGGCCGATTTCTTTCCAAACCCCCCTCCCCCCCAAATAAGAAACTACACCCCCCCCTCCCCAATCACTCACCTCTTTGGAGGAGGGGATGTAGCCGGCATAACTCAGGACGAAGCTGCAAAATTTGTTGAAGTCCTCGATGGTGCGTTGCCGCTTTTCCGGAGGCTGGTAAGGAATTTGTTTTTTCAGGAGGTGGGGGGGGGGTTCAAGGAAAAGGACGTTAAACGAGGACTTGCATGCAAAAGGAGCCCCCCCCCATTCCTCCTCCTCCCCCCCCTTTTCTCTCTTTCAGAGAATGGGGACTAGATGGGAGTCTCCAAAGTAGGGAGGGGGGCATGCATGCACCGCTTGGAAAGCCCCCCCCTTTTTCTTTCTCCATGTGCTCCTCCCATTCTAACCCCCCCCAAAAAATAGGCGGGTAGGGTGGCTAGAGGGGGGGGTTGCTTTTCATCCGGAGCACATGCTGCTATGCTGAAAGTTGGAAGGGTGGGGGGAGAGAAGGGAGGGAGGAAAAAGCCCTCCACCTTCCAACAACACCCTGAGAGCAGAGGAGCCCCCCCCTTCCCACCCAAAAACTTTTTTCCTTCTTCTACCCCCCCCTTCCACATTCCCACCGTTTCTCTCCCTCTTTACCTGTGTCTCGGCTTTGAGGCTTGGAGGGGGATCTGGAGAAAAAAAAGGGGGGGAGACGGAACAAAAAAGAGGAGGGGGTTATATTGAGAAGGGGGTTGGAAGGAGAGGCCTCTCTCTCTCTCTCGACTGCCCCCTCCCCATTGCAGCCCACCCCGAGGAAGGACGGAAGGGGGGGGGGGAGAAAGAAAACGCCGCACAAAGCGGAGGGAGAAGAGCCCCCCCCCAAAAAAAAACACATGCACTCCAAGGAGAAGCCCCCCCATCGCCTTCGACCACCCACCCACTCCTAGCATTGCGGGGAGGGGCTCCTGACCCCTCCTTCCCCCCCTTTCCTCAGCCTTTCGCCCGTCCGGGGGGGGGAGCTGGCAGGAGACCCACCCCACCCCCAAAGCCCCTCCACACAGGTTTAAACAGGGGAGGGGGCTCTAGAAAGCCCCCCCCTCAACCCGGTGAGAAGCGGCTCCTCTTCCCCCCCAACTTTGCTCCATTCCACCCGCGTGGGGAGGGGAAGGCTGGTAGGAGACCCCCCTCAGCCCCCCCAAAGATTTAAAGAGGGGAGGGGGCTTTCCTTAGAGCGCTCCAGAAAGCGCCCCCCAACCCAGTGAGAAGCGGCTTCTCCCCCTTCCGCAACTTTCCCCTCCCCTTCCACCCGAGTGTGTGTGGTGGGGAGGCTGGAAGGAGACCCCCCCCAACCCCCCCACAGGTTTAAAGAGGAGAGGGGGCTTTCCTTAGGGCGCTCTAGAAAGCCCCCCCAACCCCCCCGAATCCGGGGGAGCAGCGGCTTCTCCGACCTCTCCCCGCTCCCCAACTTTACCCCCCCCACTCGGCTTCCTCCTCAGCCGCCTCCCCTCCCTCTGGGGACCCCGTACCGGAGAGGGGGGGTCTTCCCCGCGCCCCCAAGCAGCCCCCCCTCTTTCGTTTCCAGACCCACCCGCAAACTGGCTGGCTTCTCCCTACCTTCGGGGCTCGGCTCCGCCATGGCCGGCCCCGGGGACTCGCCAAGCCGCCGCCGCTGCTCTCGCCGCCTCGCCCGGTGCTGCCGCCGCCGCCGCCGCCGCCCTCCTCCTCCTCCTCCCTCCCTCCCGCAAACTCATAGCGGCCGCCCCTCCCCTCGGCTTATGCCCCGCCGCGGTGCATCTCGGGAGGTGGAGTTTCGCCAGTCGCAACGGGGTCCCGCCGGCACTACAGGTCCCGGCAGACCCCGCGCGTCGCGCTTGCGCGGTTTCATAAAAAAGGGAAAAAAAAACAACAAAACCACACCATTCTCCTCCCCGCGAGGCAGGACGGGTAATGTGGTCTCGGCCTTTTCGGCCCGTGGGCAAAGCGCGGGGAGGGGGGGGGAAAGGCGCGCGGGAGAGAGAGGATCACGGGGGCTGTAGTCTCCAAGGCGGGGAGCCACGCGAGACGGGGAACATCACCCCCGCGTGCGTGGCGGGCGGGCGGGCGGCTTTTTTGACAGATAACAGTTCATCAGAGTTGGAAGGGACCCTGGAGGTCATCTAGTCCAACCGCCTCTGCCACAGCAGGAGGCCTACACCCTTTCTGACAGGTTGACCTCTTTTTGAAAAGCTTCCAGGGATGAAGCTCCCACAATTTCTGAATAACGGAATAATAAACAGTGTTGGAAGGATCCTTGGAGGTCATCCAGTCCAACCCACCCTGGCCCAAGCAGGAGACCCTACACCATTTCTGACAGATGGGAGTTCAATCTCTTCTTGAAAGTCTCAAATGATGGTTTGTTACAGAGAGAATAGTCACAAGAGTCAGACTAGGATGGTACAAAAGATCAGAAGGGAGGCAGGGCAGATCAAACTTCCTAAAAGGCAATTTTGGGTTCCTTGTCCCGGGGAGGGGGGTCTCCAAACTTGGCACCTTCCAAGACTTGTGGGACTGCCAACTCCCAGAATTCCCCATTTAAACCTGCCTGTTCCCCCCCACCCCATCATAGCTTCCTAGAGTGGCGAGATCACAAGCAGGCCAAGAAGAGTTTGGAAGACCACAAGTTGCCCCTTTGAGCGGCCCAATGCAAGTCCTGGGGAGGGGGGTGCCCTTCACCTGCCAATCAAACCCATGTAGCCTTGGGGCACTGCTAAAAGCCCCCACCTGCCAAGGTGACTCTCCTCTGCTAATTGGCTTTCTCCATCTGCTAGAGATCACAACTTGGGAGGACACCTGTTTTGCATTGACGTTTTCCCTTTTAATGAAACCTCTTCTGGAAGGTTCTTAAGGTTTGACTCACCACCGCCAAATCCCCTTCTACGGCTGGAACAGAATGTGGAGGGGGGGGATTCAGATCATGGGTTGCCCTCTCCCCTCCTTGGAAGAGCTTTATCACTCCAGCTGCCTTAAGAAAGTTCAAAATGTTCTCAAAGATTTATCTCATCCCGGGCACCTTTGTTTTGAACTATTACTATCTGGCAGAGAGAATGAAAAGGACAACAAATTGGCTGAAAAAACAGCTTGCATCTCAGGGCAGGAGTTCTTTTGAACTCTGCGGTGTGGGGAGTTCCCAGTTCAATGTGTGAAGGATGTGTGGTTCTCATTATTTTCATGGTCATGGTCATGATATGCACTGAAGATGGTGTTTGATTTCGTTGTAGGAGGTTCAAGGACAAGAAAGTAATTCTAATTCTAATGTGTTGAGAAAACACTGGATTGGACATTCTTTCCCTTCCCTTTCTCCCTTATTCAACTCAGCTGTCCCAGATTTTTTGCAATGTCGCCGCCGTATTAAAAAAAAACATCGACAATAAAATAATTCTCCAGAGTCTGACACGTTCTCTTTTATATAACTTTTTTTTGGTTTTGTTTTAATTTGCATTTGTTTCCCATCCCCGAAAACTCTGGTTACAGAAGTCTTGCCAGGCGAACACGCCTCCTGGAAGAAAAGCAAAACTCGGGGTGCGGGGTGAAGGAAAAAAATAAAAAGAAAAACCAAAAACAGGGTTGGGGTTGTTTCCCTTGTTGCTTTTGGAGAGAAATTCCAGATTACCTTTTTCAATAGAGAAAAAAAGAAAAGGAGAGAAAAGAAAGCAATTAAGCACATAGGGGACAATGCAAGGGAGGAGGTATTTTAATTTTAGCCACAACCACCTCAAAAAGAAAACCCAGAGGAGGGAAGGAGTTAAAAGAGGAAGAGAGTTAAAGATTCACAGCCAGAAATTAAAGGGTGGGGAGGGGAGGGAAAAAGAGAGAAAGAACTCTCCCATTTTCCTGAAGCAAAAGAAAAAAGAAAAACGCAACCTTTTTAAACAAAATCAACAAGTAACAACAGAAAGTGCAGGTCCCTTCAGGGGGCAAAGTGCCCCTCGGCATCAGCCAGTGGACTTCAGGGGTCTTTATATGGTGCCATAAACACTCTCATCGCTGTAGGCGATATAAAGGAAAAAGTCCTCCTCATGATGTTCCTGAAATAGGGAGGGGAAGATGCTGTTAGATCAAAGCACTTTTAAGGGGAGGGGAGAAAGATTTCGGATCAAGCCACCCAACTGACTATAATATTTGTAAAATTTACACACGGCCTTGAAGGAGTGAAATGCGCCCCTCCACCCCCAAACAAATCACCGTGTGATTAGCAGGGTTGAGAGATGGTCTGAAGCCCCTTCCCCAGAAACCCACCCCCCTCAACAAATACACCTGCTGACCTACTCTCTCAGTCCCAAAGACTACAGCTCCCATAGACCCTTTTCCCACCCAGAGTTGGATTTTACTTTATTGGGAAACTGACGCAACCTAGTTATAATAGCAGGAAACAGTAAAATATCACAACAAGGGTTACTATTTACCCCTTTTATAGGTTTTTGCTACTTTTTTTTATTGGCTGCACACTTGTGTTATTATTCCTAATGTGAAATAGCAATAATTAGTTTTCAAAGTACAGCAGTTTTCCTTATTATTTGTACTATTATTCTGCTGTTTTGACAGTGCTTGGTCGATACCTGGGATGCTGGCAGCAACCCTTATCAATTACTTGTGATACATTTTTAAATGTTGACTGAGTTTCATGTTTAATAATGAATAAAAGAGATAAGTAGTTTTGGAAGTATGCTGAGTTTTCCTTGTTATACAATTCTGCTGTTTTGAAAGGACACCGGCTTGTGTACAGGTGACAAACTCCTTGCATATCTCCCCAGGCAAATAAGTAAAAGTATAAATCAGAATAAATATTTAGCAGGAAGATTGAGGGTGGATGGGAACTCAACCCGGCGAAGAGGTTGGGGTTTCTCCCAAGCCTTCATTTTCTCCATGATTTTTTTCCCATTTATCTTTTGCCAGTTGTTTACTGAGGTTGACAAACTATTTGAGGCTAAATCTTTCCTCCTTTTCCTCCTCTCCTTCTCCTGTCCTCTTCCTCTCTCCTTTTTCTCCTCTCCCCATCTCCTCTTTCTCTCCCTTTCCTCCTCTTTCTCTGTCTACCTCTCCTTTCTCCTCCTCTTTTTCTCCCTCTCCTTTCCTTTCTCTAGAAAAGGCGGTGAAGGAGGGGGAGGGAAGACCCACCTGGTACAGCTGCCCCATGGTGGCACTGGTGGGGGGGATAACGTTGTTGACGAAGAAGAAAAGGGCGTCCTCGGCTCGAAGGTGGATTCTTTTCCGGATGAGGAAGTAAAACTGGCCCACTGGGGGAAAGGGCACCAAGAGGAGAGCCAAGTCACACAGGAGGGAGCGCCACAAAACGGAATGGGGGGGAGAGACCATTAAAAAGGGGGGAAAGTCTCCCATGGTCTGGGGGGGGGAGAGAAAATCCCCTTGAACAAGCTCACCCCCCACCCCCTCCCACCAATGAGCCTCTCCTCCCCACCCCCTCACCTGTCCGGGTTTCTCACCTGTGAGGTCGGAGGGCACCAGGTATTTCTTCTTATCCAGGTCCCCTATTCGGGCCTTGGGGGCTTTTTCCACGATGACCTGCCCGGGGGGGGGAGGGGAAAGCAGGAGGCTGAGAAAAGGGGAAGGAAGCCCCGTCCGGGAAAGTCCGGACACACTCAAAAGAGACTTCCGGGGGAGGAGGGGAGTGGGCGCCTCTCTAGAGACTCACCGGGACCCTGTCCGGGTACTTCTTCCGGATCTTCTCCCCCTCGGAGCGGCGCTTCTCGAACGGGTGCTCCTCCTTGTAGACGAACTTCATGGCGGCGGCAGCGACAAACGGAGGAAGCGACGCGGCGGACCGAAAAAGGGCCGCTGCACCCAAGCAAAGCGCATGCGCGGGGGACCGACGCGGCGCAGCGATCCGAGGGGTACGGGGGGGTGGGGAAGGAGTCCCGGCGAGGCGCGGCCACGCCCACCGAACGGCTCTCGAGCCTCCAACGGGCGCCGCCGGCTCTGTTTTGTTGGTTCGGATGGCGCGAGGGATCCTGGAAGCGCTTCGAGCATCGACGATGGCCCGGATTCCCGGGAAGGAAAGCCGTGTTTTTTTCCCCCGTCCACTTGGCTCAGGCCCCGCCCCTCCTCCCGGGCGCGTGACGTCAGCGGGCGCTGTGTATCTCTGCGTGTCCGCGTGATATACCAAAAACAAAGTAGTCCGCCGAGCCGCCGCCGCGGCAAAAAGGGCTCCAACGAGACGCCAAACGGCGCGACTCGAAGGGAAAAAGAGGCCGGGGGTACGGATGGAGCAGCCCGCTTCCAAAGCACTCTTTCCCTTTGAGAAGGCGGCTTCCGCTCAAACGGCGCGGAAGGACACGGCAAAGGAAGGGAAGGTGCAGCGTCCCGTCATGTGACTGACGTCAGAGGAGAGGAATGGTCACGTGGCGCTGGCGGGCTCGCCCCCGGCAGGCGCGGGCATCACGTGAGGAGGCCGCCCCCGCTGGGAGCCTAGGGCGGATTACAACGCCCCTCATTCCTTCCTGCGCTCGGCTGGGATGGGCGTTGTAGTCCCCAGCGGAGCTTAAAGCCGCCGGCCGCGCTGCTGGGTCAAGGAGAAAGGCCGCTACAGGCATAACAAGGGCAGCCTCCGCCTGAAACAGACCACCGCGCCCCCCCCCCCCAATTTTGTTTTGCAACGTGCGTAAACCGCAATCTGGGGGTCACACAACCACGGATTGTAGTTTATTAACATCCAAGGATTTGGGGGTACTAACACAGCAGCACCGGGTGCAATACAACACGTAGAATGTGTTGGAAGGGGTCAGAGGTCATCTAGCCCAACCCACTACTCAGAATAACAGTTGAAAAAAATCTTGTAGGTCATCTAGTCCAACCCTCTGCTCATAAGAACAAGGGTTGGAAGGGGCCTTGTAGGTCATCTAGTCCAACCCTCTGCTTATAAGAACAAGAGTTGGAAGGGGCCTTGTAGGTCATCTAGTTCAACCCTCTGCTCATAAGAACAAGAGTTGGAAGGGGCCTTGGAGGTTATCTAGTCTAACACCCCCCCTCCAAAAGCAGGAGTCTCTCTATTCCAAACATTAGCCTCTGCCTAGGATCGAACTCACAAGCCCCCAGATTGTGGGAGAGCTCCACCTCTAGGCCAGCCCAGTTTGACACCCAACCTTCCCCTTTTTTGCAGACACAAGCACACAACCTTGGGGATGGGAAACACAGCTGGTCCTTGACTTACGACTCCAATGGAACCCTCAGCATTTCTTGTTGCTATGCGAGACCATTGTCTAGTCCCTCTCCTCCTCCCCCCCTCCCCCTCCCCCGGTGATTACAGCCGCCCTGGCCAAAATTTTGAGAAACTGAATCACGACCGACGAGTAGCACGGTGGTGTGAAGTGAATCCATTTGACTTTTGGGTTGCAAAAGGGGATCGCATGACCACCCTCCACCGGAGACATGGCACACTGTCGTAAGTGCGTGCCAGTTTCCGAAAGCCTCTCCAAGTCTGGCTGCGTGAGGGGGGAAAAGGGAGAGAAATAGAGAGGGAGGAAGAGAGGGGAAAGAAGGGATGGATAGATGGATGGATGGAAGGGGGAAGAAAAGAGGTAAGAAGAGAGGAGGGAGAGGAGGGATGGAAAGAAGGGAATTAAAGATGGATGGATGGAAGGCAGGACGAGAGGGAGGGAGGGAAAGTGGGTGGAGAGAAGGAGGGAGGAAGAGAGGGGAAACGAGGGATGGGTGAAACGTGGTCTTATGTCTCTCTCTTTTTTTGTGGTTAACTTTTTTTTGTGGTCACTAAATGAACTGACATTAAGTGGAGAAGCAGCTCTAAAGGGAACCAGCCACCGGCCAGCCCTGCCCACCTTCTGCCAACTCCTTTCCAGACGAGAAGAACAGCCAACGAGAAGCTTTCGGTGTTTTTCTTTCCTTTTGTTTGTTTGTTTTGCTTTTCTTTTCTTCCCATTTTTCCACCCCCCCTCAGTCCAAGTCAGTTTCGGATCTCCTCCTCCGAGACCCCCAGCCCCGTCCCCAAAGTCCGAAAAATAAAATTAAAAGCCAAGCCATCCTGGCATCAAGAGGAGGGGGGAGGGACCCATCTGCTGCACCGATCCGAGTGGGAGGCCAACCCACTTAAACCAAAAGAGTTGGGGTCCTGGAAGCTCCTTCGCGGAGGTAGCCGACCCCTCCCCAAGATTGCAAGGGGGGGGGAGGAGGAGAATTGGGGGAAAAAAAAAAAAAAGAACCATGGGGAAGGAGGCGGCAGGGAGGGTGCTCTTCCCACTGAGCAACACAGCCTCCTTCCAGGAAGGGGAGAGAAAATAACAAAGTCCATCCAAGCATCGCTCGCTGCGGCTGGCGCGATTTTCACCCCCTTTCTTGGCGCATTCCCGGCATCGTGCCCCTCTGCCCAGCTGAGTCACTGCCAGTAGCAGGGTGGGCCGACGGCCACAGGGTAAAGCCAAAATTGGAGTCACGCTCCCCCCCCCCTTGACATCCCTCTGGCCCGTTGAGTCCGAAGGTGGGGGGTTTTTTTGGGGGGGGGTTGACGGCCGTGGCGCCTGGCGAGAGGAGCGGGTCCCGGGATAAGGCAGAGGGCTGTGGCCGAACCTTGAAGAAAGGAGGAGCCGCCGTCACCAGAGGCGATGTTGGTGCAGGTTGCGGCTGAGCACCGACCGGACGTCCGCTGTGAACCTGGAGGGGAGAAGAGTCCGGTCAGGAACGCTTTTTCCTTCCTTCCTTCCTTTCTGCGTTTCTTTCTCTCCCATCTCCGTTATTTTACAAATAAATTCATGGCAGCGGACTTATCTGACCCACGTATCATGCCTAAGGCAGGACTAGAACTCCCCGACTCCTTCCTGAGGATTGGACCAAAAGTCACCCCAAAGTCTGGCTTTTGCAGACAAGGTCAGACTAGAACGTCACCAGGGCCCTTACCTCAAGGCATCAAGCATGGGCAGGAGGTTGAGGAGGGCTGTGTCCCCGGGGTCGCTGAACCACGATTTGATGGGGATGGCGTTATCTGCCGGAGAGAAAAGCAAGCCCTTCATTCACCAAGCCAAGCAGAGCAATGGAAGCCCCCCCGCGGGGGGGGGGGGGCGGCAGCCAGAGCAGAAAGCCCACCGGGCAGACCCACCGGGATGCGAACATGGCCCCTTTAAGGCCTGTGGGCTTCCGCTCCCCGTCACTTTCTTAAGAGATGGAGGGTATGCAGTGGATTTTATATAACTTGGCTTCAGCAAAGTTGGGGGGGGGGGGGGAGAGAGCCGCTGGGGAATTCTGGGAGTTGAAGTCCATAGGTATTAAATGGGGGGGGGGGGTGTCTCCAACCTTGGCCACTTTAAGGACTCGTGGACTTCAGCTCCCAGAATTCCCCAGCCAGCCACGTAGGGTAACTTTCTTAATAGACAGAGGGAATGCGGTCAATGTTATAGATCTTGACTTCAGCAAAGGGTGGGAGGGGAATAGCTAGCTGGGGAATTCTGGGAGTTGAAGTCCATAGGTATTAAATTGGGGGGGGGGGTGTCTCCAACCTTGGCCACTTTAAGGACTCGTGGACTTCAACTCCCAGAATTCCCCAGCCAGCCACGTAGGGTAACTTTCTTAATAGAGAGTGGGAATTCGGTCGACATAATATATCTTGACTTCAGCAAAGTTGGGGAGGGAAATAGCTGGCTGGGGAATTCTGGGAGTTGAAGTCCACAAATTTTAACGTAGCCATGTTTGGAGATTCCTGATGTATATTGCATTTTATGATAGGGTAAATGTCTTAATAGATAGTGGGAATGCAGTTGACGTAATATATCTTGACTTCAGCAAAGTGGGGAGGGAAATAGCTGGCTGGGGAATTCTGGGAGTTGGAGTCTGGAAGTCTCAAAGGGGCCACATTTGCAGACCCCTTGTAAGGTCCAAAGAGACCACGTGCCCCAAAAGAATTGCTTATGGACACCCTTCCCCATACCAAATTCCCCTCTCCTTCCACATTTTCCCTACCACACCTGTTTTTATTACTTTATTGACATCCGCACAACTCAAGGTGGGAAACATCATCTAATTCTCCTCCTCCTTACTATCCTCCCCCTTCCTGTGATTTTGAGAAAGGGCCTGGCCAAAAGACACCCAGCTGGCTTTCCATCCTTACGGCGAGACTAGAACCATCGCCTGATTGATTCTGCTCAGTCACCCAGCCAGTCCCCTCACTCCTCACACGTAACAAGCACCCAGTGGAGGTTGCCTGGATTGAGGAAGTGACTAGTCCAAAGTCACCCGGTTTCCATGGGTAAGGAGAAATTAGAACTCTGCATCTCCTAGCAATTGTCACCCAGCTGGCTTTCACGTCTAAAACAGGACTAGAATTCACCGTCTCCCGGTTCCCTACCTGATGCCTTAACTACTATATCTCCCCCTCTTAAACCTCCTTCGTGTCTCCCACTCCCCAAACTCAAAAGCCCTCGGGATCTACTCAGTAATCACTATTTCTTTGCTCTTCTGGAGATCTTCTCCATTTCTTGGATTCTCGTCATGGCCCCTGGTGGAGGCTGACTCCGGGGAAGGGGAGGAACAGCAGCCCACAGGGAGTGGGAGTGGGGCTCTCCGGGGCTTGTGGAGGAGGCTGGGAAAGGGCAGAGGCCGGCTGGGCAGTCAGAGGAGGACCCAGGCCCATCCCCTCTCCATCCTAGGGCATGCAGGGAGGAGAGGATCAGGGACGTGGTCTACTCAGGAGGAGAGGGCCTTGATCCTGCAGGTGTGAGAACTGCATAACAAGACGGACATGCAACAACAAAGCGTGGAAATATCTCTAGTGTATGGTTCCTCTCTGAGTTTGGCGTCCTTCCCAGTGTGTGTTCTGTTATCTGTGGACGTCCTCCAGCCCTTATCTTGCCTGGTTTCTGCTGCTTTTTTCCCCTCCTTCTTGTAACTGTTTGTGGGGGATTTTTTTGTCTTACGTCAAGGATATTTGGAGCTTGGAAGCAAAGTGGAGGAATAAAAAGGCCTTCACCTGTTTTCTGTGACTAAGTTTGTTTTGTATCCCACCCTGGGTCATCACAGATCTCTTCCCTAAGTCTAACTAACTGATTTAAACCCAGGAGGAGGAGGACGGGTGCTTCCTTGCACCTGTGTGCCTGGGAACCCAGAAGGCAGGGCCGCTTGCTTTTGTTCAGCTTCTCGGTTTGTTTGTTTTTTTTGCCAAGTTCCTGCCGCCCATTTCTACAAAGGCCAAGACAGCCATGGAAAACTCGAGATGCTTCTCATCACGGGTGCCAATAGGAAATGACTTCCAGATCGCAGGAAGTTTGAATCTGCCTCCTCCAATTCCTCCTCTCTGCAAACCCCACTTCCCTCCTAGCCCTGATGTTGTTCCCTAGTTGGGTCAGGAAACATCTGCAGGAAAACCACCAAGGAAAAACTAGGAGCCCACAGTCTTCCTCCTCCTCTCCTTCCTTCCTTCCTCCCCCTCCTCCTCTCCACAAGTCCCCCTCCATTCTAGCCCTGATGATGTTCCCTAGTTGGGTCGTGAAATGGCTGCAAGGAGACCACCCAGCTCAGAGACCCCCAAGGACCCCAGTCTTCCTTTTCCTTCCTTCCCCTTTTCCTCCACTCCGCAAACCCCACTCCATTCAGACCCTGGTGACAGTTACCCGGGGGGAGGGGGGGGAGGGGGTCATGAAACAGTTCTGCAAGGAAACTGCCTGGCTCAAAGAACACCCGGGGGACCCCACAAAACTTAATTTTTTTAAAAGAAAAAGAGCACGGATAAAGAAACCCCCCCTCCAAGGCTCTTCTTGCCTGGATGGCTCCTGTAGGCTCCTGGGGAATTGTCCAAGATGACGATGCTGGACAGGTCATTGTGGACCACCGAAAGGTCTTTGATGTAACTGCCCAGTTCCAAAGTGCAGTGCTGGTGGGAGAAGGAGGAAAAAACAGAGGCAGGGTGAAAAAAACAACAGCTGAGCGGGAAGGAGGGCAGCTCAGGAGCCCTGGCTGGGGTGGGGGCCTCGGGCTCCAGGTGAGGGGGAAGATGCCCGTGTGGCCACTCACCTGCCTGTAGTATCTCCTCCTGAGGATGCTCCTGTTGTTGTCTAGCTTGTCTGCTACAGCTGAGCCGTAGATTTCCATGCTGGCTGTGAAGACCACAAGCTCGTACCACTGGCTCACCTGTGAGAGAGGAGGAAGAGAGGGAGGAGGTGGGAGAGGGAGGAGGAAGAGGAGAGAGAGGAAGAGGGAGGAAGAGGAGAGGAGGAGGAAGAGAGGGAAGAGGAGGAGAGAGAGGAAGGAGAGGGAGGAGGAGGAAGAGAGGGAGGAGGAGGAGGGAGGGGAGAGAGGAAGAAGAGGAGAGGGAGGAGGAGGAAGAGAGGGAGGAGGAGGAGGAGGAGGAAGAGGGAGAGAAGAAGAGGAGGAGAGGTAGGAGGAAGAGGAGGGAAAAAGGTGAGAGAGCTTTTTCTTAGAGAGATTCATTCCCAGAGACTCCCAAGACCAAGGGAGGACAACTATGGCAACTTTAAAGCATGGCTGGTTGAGGAATTCTGGGAGTTGGAGTTCCCAAGTCTTAAAGGGGCCACGTTAACCCCCCCTCCCCTCCCCCGGCTCCACAACCTCTGCAACTTTTAAGCTGTGTGGACTTCCAGAATTCCCCAGCCAGCCACGCCTGGATTCATCTGTACAACGCAGGTGGTCCTCAACTTACAACCCCCCAATGGAGGCCCGGATGTTTTAGGTGGCTTCAGTGAGAAATTGGCCAAGGGAACAATTGCCCTAGTTTTCCTGACCCGGTTAAGCTGTGGCGCCATCATGAACGGAATCCGGCTGCTTCCTGCATCAACTTGGCTCATCAGAAGGGTCACAAAAAAGGGCTGTCCTGCAACACATACGCCCCTATCCCCTCCGGGACGCTGCGGCCGTCATAACTCCGAGCCACTTGTCAAGCAAGCCCAAACTATGATCCTGCGACCACGGGGATGGTTGTTAAGGGTGAAAAAGTGATCCTTAAGTCCCGTTTTTTTCCCGTGCTGTTGTCGCCTTTGAATGGTCCCTAAACAAATGGTTGTAAGTCAAGGGCGGCCTGGAAACCCAGTTGTGAAGCAAATCCAGCTTCCCCGCCTGCACTTTGCTTGTCCAAAGGTCGCAAATGGGGACGCTGTGGCTGTCATGATTTGTTTTTGTTTTTTTAAAGTTTTTAATGTGTAAGTTTTCCTTTGACATAGATACAAGTGCTTAATAATAGACAGTGATACTGCCAGAGTCAATTTACAAAAAATATACAGTCCTAGTGGTAATAACTTTCTTTGCTTATGCAGAATGCCTATTTTTCCCATTTCTGAATTCTACCAGTGTTATCTAACCGTGGACGGAAACAAACAACCTATGTCAACTCATAAAACATTCCTAGGCCTGTTTTAGTAGTTTTTAAAAAAAAAAGGGGGGGAGAAACTCTGGGAGGGGGAGAGGGGGAGGGAGGAAGAGAATGAAAGAAAGACAGAAAAAAAGAGAGAGACAACAAGAAAGAATGAGACACACAGACCCACACATACAAAGATACAGACAGATAGATAGAAAGAGAAAGAATGAAACACACATACACACACATACACATACAAAGAGAGACAGAAAAAGAGACAGACAGATAGAAAGAGAAAGAGACACACAAACACACACAAAGAGAGAGAGACAGACAGATAGAAAGAGAAAGAGACACACACACACATACAAAGAGAGAGAGACAGATAGAAAGAGAAAGAGAGAGACACACATACAAAGAGACAGAGAAAGAATGACACACACACACAAATACACATACAAAGAGAGACAGAAAAAGACAGATAGAAAGAGAAAGACACGCATACACACACACAGAGAGAGAGAGAAACAGACAGATAGAAAGAGAGAGACACAAACACACACAAAGAGAGAGACAGATAGAAAGAGAAAGAGACACACACACACACAAAGAGAGAGAGAGACAGATAGAAAGAGAAAGAGACACACACACACACAAAGAGAGAGAGAGACAGACAGATAGAAAGAGAAAGAGAGACACACACACAGAGAGAGAGACAGACAGATAGAAAGAGAAAGAGACACACACACACATACAAAGAGAGAGAGACAGAGATAGAAAGAGAAAGAATGACACACACACACACATACGAAGATACAGACAGATAGAAAGAGAAAGAATGACATACACACACACACATACACATACAAAGAGAGACAGAAAAAGAGACAGAGAGATAGAAAGAGAAAGAGACACACACACACACAAAGAGAGAGACAGACAGACAGATAGAAAGAGAAAGAGACACACACACACACAGAGAGACAGACAGATAGAAAGAGAAAGAGACACAAACACACACAGAGAGACAGACAGATAGAAAGAGAAAGAGACACACAAACACACACAAAGAGAGAGAGACAGATAGAAAGAGAAAGAGACACACACACACATACAAAGAGAGAGAGACAGATGGAAAGAGAAAGAGAGACACACACATACAAAGAGACAGAGAAAGAATGAGACACACACACACATACACATACAAAGAGAGACAAAAAAAGAGACAGAGATAGAAAGAGAAAGAGACACACACACAGAGAGAGAGAGAGAGATAGAAAGAGAAAGAGAGACACACACATACAAAGAGAGAGACAGACAGATAGAAAGAGAAAGAGACACACACACACATACAAAGAGAGAGAGACAGATAGAAAGAGAAAGAGAGACACACACATACAAAGAGACAGAGAAAGAATGAGACACACACACACATACACATACAAAGAGAGACAGAAAAAGAGACAGAGATAGAAAGAGAAAGAGACACACATACAAAGAGAGAGAGACAGATAGAAAGAGAAAGAGAGACACACAGAGAGAGACAGACATACAGATAGAAAAAGAGAGACAGACACACATACAAAGAGAGAGAGAGAGAGAGATAGAAAGAGAAAGAATGACACACACACACACATACACATACAAAGAGAGAAAGAAAAAGACAGATAGAAAGAGAAAGACACAGACACACACAGAGAGAGAGAGAGAAACAGACAGATAGAGAGAGACACAAACACACACAAAGAGAGAGAGACAGTCAGATAGAAAGAGAAAGAGACACACACACATACAAAGAGAGAGAGACAGATAGAAAGAGAAAGAGAGACACACACACATACAAAGAGAGAGAGAGAGAGAGAAATAGAAAGAGAAAGAGACACACACACACAGAGACAGACAGATAGAAAAAGAAAGAGAGACAGCCACACATACAAAGAGAAAAGAGACAGAGATAGAAAGAGAAAGAGACACACACACATACAAAGAGAGAGAGACAGATAGAAAGAGAAAGGGAGACACACACACATACAAAGAGAGAGAGAGAGAGAGAAATAGAAAGAGAAAGAGATACACACACACAGAGACAGACAGATAGAAAAAGAAAGAGAGACAGCCACACATACAAAGAGAAAAGAGACAGAGATAGAAAGAGAAAGAATGAGACACACACACACAAAGATACAGATAAAAAGAGAAAGAATGACACACACACACAAATACACATACAAAGAGAGACAGAAAAAGAGACAGATAGAAAGAGAAAGGGACACACACATACACACAGAGAGAGAGACAGACAGATAGAAAGAGAAAGAGACACACACACATACAAAGAGAGACAGAAAAAGACAGATAGAAAGAGAAAGACACAGACACACACACAGAGAGAGAGAGAAACAGACAGATAGAGACACAAACACACACAGAGAGAGACAGACAGATAGAAAGAGAAAGAGACACACACACACATACAAAGAGAGAGAGACAGATAGAAAGAGAAAGAGACACACACACAAAGAGAGAGAGAGACAGACAGATAGAAAGAGAAAGAGACACACACACACATACAAAGAGAGAGAGAGAGATAGGAAGAGAAAGAATGAGACACACACACACATACGAAGATACAGACAGATAGAAAGAGAAAGAATGACACACCCACAAACACATACACATACAAAGAGAGACAGAAAAAGACAGATAGAAAGAGAAAGACACAGACACACACACAGAGAGAGAGAGAAACAGACAGATAGAGACACAAACACACACAAAGAGAGAGAGACAGACAGATAGAAAGAGAAAGAGACACACACACACATACAAAGAGAGAGAGAGACAGATAGAAAGAGAGAGACACACACATACAAAAAGACAGAGAAAGAATGAGACACACAAACACATACACATACAAAGAGAGACAGAAAAAGAGACAGAGATAGAAAGAGAAAGAGACACACACAGAGAGAGAGAGAGAGAAACAGACAGATAGAAAGAGAGAGACACAAACACACACAGAGAGACAGACAGATAGAAAGAGAAAGAGACACACACACACATACAAAGAGAGAGAGAGACAGAGATAGAAAGAGAAAGAATGACACACACACACACATACGAAGATACAGACAGATAGAAAGAGAAAGAATGACATACACACACACACATACACATACAAAGAGAGACAGAAAAAGAGACAGAGAGATAGAAAGAGAAAGAGACACACACACACACAAAGAGAGAGACAGACAGACAGATAGAAAGAGAAAGAGACACACACACACACAGAGAGAGACAGACAGATAGAAAGAGAAAGAGACACACACACACATACGAAGATACAGACAGATAGAAAGAGAAAGAATGACACACACACACACACATACACATACAAAGAGAGATAGAAAAAGACAGATAGAAAGAGAAAGACACACATACACACACACAGAGAGAGAGAGAAACAGACAGATAGAAAGAGAGAGACACAAACACACACAGAGAGAGAGAGAGAAACAGACAGATAGAAAGAGAAAGACACACATACACACACAGAGAGAGAGAGAAACAGACAGATAGAAAGAGAAAGAGACACACACACACATACAAAGAGAGAGAGACAGAGATAGAAAGAGAAAGAATGACACACACACACACATACGAAGATACAGACAGATAGAAAGAGAAAGAATGACACACACACACACACATACACATACAAAGAGAGACAGAAAAAGACAGATAGAAAGAGAAAGACACACATACACACACACAGAGAGAGAGAGAAACAGACAGATAGAAAGAGAGAGACACAAACACACACAGAGAGACAGACAGATAGAAAGAGAAAGAGACACACAAACACACACAAAGAGAGAGAGACAGACAGATAGAAAGAGAAAGAGAGACACACACACACACAAAGAGAGAGAGAGAGATAGGAAGAGAAAGAATGAGACACACACACACATACGAAGATACAGACAGATAGATAGAAAGAGAAAGAATGACACACACACAAACACATACACATACAAAGAGAGACAGAAAAAGACAGATAGAAAGAGAAAGACACAGACACACACACAGAGAGAGAGAGAAACAGACAGATAGAGACACAAACACACACAGAGAGAGACAGACAGATAGAAAGAGAAAGAGACACACACACACATACAAAGAGAGAGAGACAGATAGAAAGAGAAAGAGACACACACACAAAGAGAGAGAGAGACAGACAGATAGAAAGAGAAAGAGACACACACACACATACAAAGAGAGAGAGAGAGATAGGAAGAGAAAGAGACACACACACAAAGAGAGAGAGAGACAGACAGATAGAAAGAGAAAGAGACACACACACAAAGAGAGAGAGAGACAGACAGATAGAAAGAGAAAGAGACACACACACACATACAAAGAGAGAGAGACAGATAGAAAGAGAAAGAGAGACACACACATACAAAGAGACAGAGAAAGAATGAGACACACACACACATACACATACAAAGAGAGACAGAAAAAGAGACAGAGATAGAAAGAGAAAGAGACACACATACAAAGAGAGAGAGACAGATAGAAAGAGAAAGAGAGACACACAGAGAGAGACAGACATACAGATAGAAAAAGAGAGACAGACACACATACAAAGAGAGAGAGAGAGAGAGATAGAAAGAGAAAGAATGACACACACACACACATACACATACAAAGAGAGAAAGAAAAAGACAGATAGAAAGAGAAAGACACAGACACACACAGAGAGAGAGAGAGAAACAGACAGATAGAGAGAGACACAAACACACACAAAGAGAGAGAGACAGTCAGATAGAAAGAGAAAGAGACACACACACATACAAAGAGAGAGAGACAGATAGAAAGAGAAAGAGAGACACACACACATACAAAGAGAGAGAGAGAGAGAGAAATAGAAAGAGAAAGAGACACACACACACAGAGACAGACAGATAGAAAAAGAAAGAGAGACAGCCACACATACAAAGAGAAAAGAGACAGAGATAGAAAGAGAAAGAGACACACACACATACAAAGAGAGAGAGACAGATAGAAAGAGAAAGGGAGACACACACACATACAAAGAGAGAGAGAGAGAGAGAAATAGAAAGAGAAAGAGATACACACACACAGAGACAGACAGATAGAAAAAGAAAGAGAGACAGCCACACATACAAAGAGAAAAGAGACAGAGATAGAAAGAGAAAGAATGAGACACACACACACAAAGATACAGATAAAAAGAGAAAGAATGACACACACACACAAATACACATACAAAGAGAGACAGAAAAAGAGACAGATAGAAAGAGAAAGGGACACACACATACACACAGAGAGAGAGACAGACAGATAGAAAGAGAAAGAGACACACACACATACAAAGAGAGACAGAAAAAGACAGATAGAAAGAGAAAGACACAGACACACACACAGAGAGAGAGAGAAACAGACAGATAGAGACACAAACACACACAGAGAGAGACAGACAGATAGAAAGAGAAAGAGACACACACACACATACAAAGAGAGAGAGACAGATAGAAAGAGAAAGAGACACACACACAAAGAGAGAGAGAGACAGACAGATAGAAAGAGAAAGAGACACACACACACATACAAAGAGAGAGAGAGAGATAGGAAGAGAAAGAATGAGACACACACACACATACGAAGATACAGACAGATAGAAAGAGAAAGAATGACACACCCACAAACACATACACATACAAAGAGAGACAGAAAAAGACAGATAGAAAGAGAAAGACACAGACACACACACAGAGAGAGAGAGAAACAGACAGATAGAGACACAAACACACACAAAGAGAGAGAGACAGACAGATAGAAAGAGAAAGAGACACACACACACATACAAAGAGAGAGAGAGACAGATAGAAAGAGAGAGACACACACATACAAAAAGACAGAGAAAGAATGAGACACACAAACACATACACATACAAAGAGAGACAGAAAAAGAGACAGAGATAGAAAGAGAAAGAGACACACACAGAGAGAGAGAGAGAGAAACAGACAGATAGAAAGAGAGAGACACAAACACACACAGAGAGACAGACAGATAGAAAGAGAAAGAGACACACACACACATACAAAGAGAGAGAGAGACAGAGATAGAAAGAGAAAGAATGACACACACACACACATACGAAGATACAGACAGATAGAAAGAGAAAGAATGACATACACACACACACATACACATACAAAGAGAGACAGAAAAAGAGACAGAGAGATAGAAAGAGAAAGAGACACACACACACACAAAGAGAGAGACAGACAGACAGATAGAAAGAGAAAGAGACACACACACACACAGAGAGAGACAGACAGATAGAAAGAGAAAGAGACACACACACACATACGAAGATACAGACAGATAGAAAGAGAAAGAATGACACACACACACACACATACACATACAAAGAGAGATAGAAAAAGACAGATAGAAAGAGAAAGACACACATACACACACACAGAGAGAGAGAGAAACAGACAGATAGAAAGAGAGAGACACAAACACACACAGAGAGAGAGAGAGAAACAGACAGATAGAAAGAGAAAGACACACATACACACACAGAGAGAGAGAGAAACAGACAGATAGAAAGAGAAAGAGACACACACACACATACAAAGAGAGAGAGACAGAGATAGAAAGAGAAAGAATGACACACACACACACATACGAAGATACAGACAGATAGAAAGAGAAAGAATGACACACACACACACACATACACATACAAAGAGAGACAGAAAAAGACAGATAGAAAGAGAAAGACACACATACACACACACAGAGAGAGAGAGAAACAGACAGATAGAAAGAGAGAGACACAAACACACACAGAGAGACAGACAGATAGAAAGAGAAAGAGACACACAAACACACACAAAGAGAGAGAGACAGACAGATAGAAAGAGAAAGAGAGACACACACACACACAAAGAGAGAGAGAGAGATAGGAAGAGAAAGAATGAGACACACACACACATACGAAGATACAGACAGATAGATAGAAAGAGAAAGAATGACACACACACAAACACATACACATACAAAGAGAGACAGAAAAAGACAGATAGAAAGAGAAAGACACAGACACACACACAGAGAGAGAGAGAAACAGACAGATAGAGACACAAACACACACAGAGAGAGACAGACAGATAGAAAGAGAAAGAGACACACACACACATACAAAGAGAGAGAGACAGATAGAAAGAGAAAGAGACACACACACAAAGAGAGAGAGAGACAGACAGATAGAAAGAGAAAGAGACACACACACACATACAAAGAGAGAGAGAGAGATAGGAAGAGAAAGAGACACACACACAAAGAGAGAGAGAGACAGACAGATAGAAAGAGAAAGAGACACACACACAAAGAGAGAGAGAGACAGACAGATAGAAAGAGAAAGAGACACACACACACATACAAAGAGAGAGAGACAGATAGAAAGAGAAAGAGAGACACACACATACAAAGAGACAGAGAAAGAATGAGACACACACACACATACACATACAAAGAGAGACAGAAAAAGAGACAGAGATAGAAAGAGAAAGAGACACACATACAAAGAGAGAGAGACAGATAGAAAGAGAAAGAGAGACACACAGAGAGAGACAGACATACAGATAGAAAAAGAGAGACAGACACACATACAAAGAGAGAGAGAGAGAGAGATAGAAAGAGAAAGAATGACACACACACACACATACACATACAAAGAGAGAAAGAAAAAGACAGATAGAAAGAGAAAGACACAGACACACACAGAGAGAGAGAGAGAAACAGACAGATAGAGAGAGACACAAACACACACAAAGAGAGAGAGACAGTCAGATAGAAAGAGAAAGAGACACACACACATACAAAGAGAGAGAGACAGATAGAAAGAGAAAGAGAGACACACACACATACAAAGAGAGAGAGAGAGAGAGAAATAGAAAGAGAAAGAGACACACACACACAGAGACAGACAGATAGAAAAAGAAAGAGAGACAGCCACACATACAAAGAGAAAAGAGACAGAGATAGAAAGAGAAAGAGACACACACACATACAAAGAGAGAGAGACAGATAGAAAGAGAAAGGGAGACACACACACATACAAAGAGAGAGAGAGAGAGAGAAATAGAAAGAGAAAGAGATACACACACACAGAGACAGACAGATAGAAAAAGAAAGAGAGACAGCCACACATACAAAGAGAAAAGAGACAGAGATAGAAAGAGAAAGAATGAGACACACACACACAAAGATACAGATAAAAAGAGAAAGAATGACACACACACACAAATACACATACAAAGAGAGACAGAAAAAGAGACAGATAGAAAGAGAAAGGGACACACACATACACACAGAGAGAGAGACAGACAGATAGAAAGAGAAAGAGACACACACACATACAAAGAGAGACAGAAAAAGACAGATAGAAAGAGAAAGACACAGACACACACACAAAGAGAGAGAGAGACAGACAGATAGAAAGAGAAAGAGACACACACACACACACAAAGAGAGAGACAGACAGACAGATAGAAAGAGAAAGAGACACACACACACACAGAGAGAGACAGACAGATAGAAAGAGAAAGAGACACACACACACATACGAAGATACAGACAGATAGAAAGAGAAAGAATGACACACACACACACACATACACATACAAAGAGAGACAGAAAAAGACAGATAGAAAGAGAAAGACACACATACACACACACAGAGAGAGAGAGAAACAGACAGATAGAAAGAGAGAGACACAAACACACACAGAGAGAGAGAGAGAAACAGACAGATAGAAAGAGAAAGACACACATACACACACAGAGAGAGAGAGAAACAGACAGATAGAAAGAGAAAGAGACACACACACACATACAAAGAGAGAGAGACAGAGATAGAAAGAGAAAGAATGACACACACACACACATACGAAGATACAGACAGATAGAAAGAGAAAGAATGACACACACACACACACATACACATACAAAGAGAGACAGAAAAAGACAGATAGAAAGAGAAAGACACAGACACACACACAGAGAGAGAGAGAAACAGACAGATAGAAAGAGAGAGACACAAACACACACAGAGAGACAGACAGATAGAAAGAGAAAGAGACACACAAACACACACAAAGAGAGAGAGACAGACAGATAGAAAGAGAAAGAGAGACACACACACACACAAAGAGAGAGAGAGAGATAGGAAGAGAAAGAATGAGACACACACACACATACGAAGATACAGACAGATAGATAGAAAGAGAAAGAATGACACACACACAAACACATACACATACAAAGAGAGACAGAAAAAGACAGATAGAAAGAGAAAGACACAGACACACACACAGAGAGAGAGAGAAACAGACAGATAGAGACACAAACACACACAGAGAGAGACAGACAGATAGAAAGAGAAAGAGACACACACACACATACAAAGAGAGAGAGACAGATAGAAAGAGAAAGAGACACACACACAAAGAGAGAGAGAGACAGACAGATAGAAAGAGAAAGAGACACACACACACATACAAAGAGAGAGAGAGAGATAGGAAGAGAAAGAATGAGACACACACACACATACGAAGATACAGACAGATAGAAAGAGAAAGAATGACACACCCACAAACACATACACATACAAAGAGAGACAGAAAAAGACAGATAGAAAGAGAAAGACACAGACACACACACAGAGAGAGAGAGAAACAGACAGATAGAGACACAAACACACACAAAGAGAGAGAGACAGACAGATAGAAAGAGAAAGAGACACACACACACATACAAAGAGAGAGAGAGACAGATAGAAAGAGAAAGAGAGACACACACATACAAAAAGACAGAGAAAGAATGAGACACACAAACACATACACATACAAAGAGAGACAGAAAAAGAGACAGAGATAGAAAGAGAAAGAGACACACACACACAGAGAGAGAGAGAAACAGACAGATAGAAAGAGAGAGACACAAACACACACAGAGAGACAGACAGATAGAAAGAGAAAGAGACACACACACATACAAAGAGAGAGAGACAGATAGAAAGAGAAAGAGAGAGACACACATACAAAGAGACAGAGAAAGAATGACACACACACACAAATACACATACAAAGAGAGACAGAAAAAGAGACAGAGATAGAAAGAGAAAGAATGACACACACACACACACATACACATACAAAGAGAGAAAGAAAAAGACAGGTAGAAAGAGAAAGACACAGACACACACAGAGAGAGAGAGAGAAACAGACAGATAGAGAGAGACACAAACACACACAAAGAGAGAGAGACAGACAGATAGAAAGAGAAAGAGAGACACAGAGAGAGAGAGAGACAGACAGATAGAAAAAGAAAGAGAGACAGACACACATACAAAGAGAAAGAGAGACAGAGATAGAAAGAGAAAGAATGAGACACACACACACAAAGATACAGATAGAAAGAGAAAGAATGACACACACACACAAATACACATACAAAGAGAGACAGAAAAAGAGACAGATAGAAAGAGAAAGACACGCATACACACAGAGAGAGAGAGAGAGAAACAGACAGATAGAAAGAGAAAGACACACACACAGAGAGAGAGAGAGAGAAACAGACAGATAGAAAGAGAGAGACACAAACACACACAGAGAGACAGACAGATAGAAAGAGAAAGAGACACACACACATACAAAGAGAGAGAGACAGATAGAAAGAGAAAGAGACACACACACACACAAAGAGAGAGAGAGACAGACAGATAGAAAGAGAAAGAGAGACACACACACATACAAAGAGAGAGAGAGAGATAGAAAGAGAAAGAATGACACACACACAAACACATACACATACAAAGAGAGACAGAAAAAGACAGATAGAAAGAGAGAGACACAAACACACACAAAGAGAGAGAGACAGACAGATAGAAAGAGAAAGAGACACACACACACATACAAGGAGAGAGAGACAGATAGAAAGAGAAAGAGAGACACACACATACAAAGAGACAGAGAAAGAATGAGACACACACACACATACACATACAAAGAGAGACAGAAAAAGAGACAGAGATAGAAAGAGAAAGAGACACACACACACAGAGAGAGAGAGAGATAGAAAGAGAAAGAGAGACACACACATACAAAGAGACAGAGAAAGAATGAGACACACACACACATACACATACAAAGAGAGACAGAAAAAGAGACAGAGATAGAAAGAGAAAGAGACACACAGAGAGAGAAAGAGAGATAGATAGAAAGAGAAAGAGGGACACACACATACAAAGAGAAAGACAGACAGATAGAAAGAGAAAGAGACACACACACACATACAAAGAGAGAGAGACAGATAGAAAGAGAAAGAGAGACACACACACATACAAAGAGAGAGACAGACAGATAGAAAGAGAAAGAGACACACACACACATACAAAGAGAGAGAGACAGATAGAAAGAGAAAGAGAGACACACACACATACAAAGAGAGAGACAGACAGATAGAAAGAGAAAGAGACACAAACACACATACAAAGAGAGAGAGACAGATAGAAAGAGAAAGAGACACACACACAGAGAGAGAGACAGATAGAAAGAGAAAGAGAGACACACACACATACAAAGAGAGAGACAGACAGATAGAAAGAGAAAGAGACACACACACACATACAAAGAGAGAGAGACAGATAGAAAGAGAAAGAGACACACACACAGAGAGAGAGATAGAAAGAGAAAGAGAGACACACACACATACAAAGAGAGAGACAGACAGATAGAAAGAGAAAGAGACACACACACACATACAAAGAGAGAGAGACAGATAGAAAGAGAAAGAGACACACACACAGAGAGAGAGACAGATAGAAAGAGAAAGAGAGACACACACACATACAAAGAGAGAGACAGACAGATAGAAAGAGAAAGAGACACACACACACATACAAAGAGAGAGAGACAGATAGAAAGAGAAAGAGACACACACAGAGAGAGAGAGAGAGAGAAAGAGAAGGAGAGACACACACATACAAAGAGAGAGACAGACAGATAGAAAGAGAAAGAGACACACACACACATACAAAGAGAGAGAGACAGATAGAAAGAGAAAGAGAGACACACAGAGAGAGACAGACAGACAGATAGAAAAAGAGAGACAGACACACATACAAAGAGAGAGAGAGACAGAGATAGAAAGAGAAAGAATGACACACACACACACATACACATACAAAGAGAGAAAGAAAAAGACAGATAGAAAGAGAAAGACACAGACACACACACAGAGAGAGAGAGAACCAGACAGAAAGAGAGAGACACAAACACACACAAAGAGAGAGAGACAGACAGATAGAAAGAGAAAGAGACACACACACATACAAAGAGAGAGAGACAGATAGAAAGAGAAAGAGAGACACACAGAGAGAGAGAGACAGACAGATAGAAAAAGAAAGAGAGACAGCCACACATACAAAGAGAAAGAGAGACAGAGATAGAAAGAGAAAGAATGAGACACACACACAAATACACATACAAAGAGAGACAGAAAAAGAGACAGAGATAGAAAGAGAAAGAGACACACATACAAAGAGAGAGAGACAGATAGAAAGAGAAAGAGAGACACACACATACAAAGAGACAGAAAAAGAGACAGATAGAAAGAGAAAGAGAGACACACAGAGAGAGAGAGACAGACAGATAGAAAAAGAAAGAGAGACAGACACACATACAAAGAGAAAGAGAGACAGAGATAGAAAGAGAAAGAATGAGACACACACACACAAAGATACAGATAGAAAGAGAAAGAATGACACACACACACAAATACACATACAAAGAGAGACAGAAAAAGAGACAGATAGAAAGAGAAAGAGACACACACATACACACAGAGAGAGAGACAGACAGATAGAAAGAGAAAGGGAGACAGACACACATACAAAGAGAGAGAGAGACAGAGAGATAGAAAGAGAAAGAGACACACACACACACAGAGAGAGACAGACAGATAGAAAGAGAAAGAGACACACACACACAGAGAGAGAGACAGACAGAAAGAGAAAGAGACACACACACACATACAAAGAGAGAGAGACAGATAGAAAGAGAAAGAGACACACACACACACAAAGAGAGAGAGAGACAGATAGATAGAAAGAGAAAGAATGACACACACACAAACACATACACATACAAAGAGAGACAGAAAAAGACAGATAGAAAGAGAAAGACACAGACACAGAGAGAGAGAGAGAGAGAAACAGACAGATAGAAAGAGAGACACACAAACACACACAGAGAGACAGACAGATAGAAAGAGAAAGAGACACACAAACACACACAAAGAGAGAGAGACAGATAGAAAGAGAAAGAGACACACACACACATACAAAGAGAGAGAGACAGATAGAAAGAGAAAGAGAGACACACAGAGAGAGACAGACAGACAGATAGAAAAAGAAAGAGAGACAGACACACATACAAAGAGAGAGAGAGACAGAGATAGAAAGAGAAAGAATGACACACACACACACATACACATACAAAGAGAGAAAGAAAAAGACAGATAGAAAGAGAAAGACACAGACACACACACAGAGAGAGAGAGAACCAGACAGAAAGAGAGAGACACAAACACACACAAAGAGAGAGAGACAGACAGATAGAAAGAGAAAGAGACACACACACATACAAAGAGAGAGAGACAGATAGAAAGAGAAAGAGAGACACACAGAGAGAGAGAGACAGACAGATAGAAAAAGAAAGAGAGACAGCCACACATACAAAGAGAAAGAGAGACAGAGATAGAAAGAGAAAGAATGACACACACACACAAATACACATACAAAGAGAGACAGAAAAAGAGACAGAGATAGAAAGAGAAAGAGACACACATACAAAGAGAGAGAGACAGATAGAAAGAGAAAGAGAGACACACACATACAAAGAGAGACAGAAAAAGAGACAGATAGAAAGAGAAAGAGAGACACAGAGAGAGAGAGAGACAGACAGATAGAAAAAGAAAGAGAGACAGACACACATACAAAGAGAAAGAGAGACAGAGATAGAAAGAGAAAGAATGAGACACACACACACAAAGATACAGATAGAAAGAGAAAGAATGACACACACACACAAATACACATACAAAGAGAGACAGAAAAAGAGACAGATAGAAAGAGAAAGAGACACACACATACACACAGAGAGAGAGACAGACAGATAGAAAGAGAAAGGGAGACAGACACACATACAAAGAGAGAGAGAGACAGAGAGATAGAAAGAGAAAGAGACACACACACACACAGAGAGAGACAGACAGATAGAAAGAGAAAGAGACACACACACACAGAGAGAGAGACAGACAGAAAGAGAAAGAGACACACACACACATACAAAGAGAGAGAGAGACAGATAGAAAGAGAAAGAGACACACACACACACAAAGAGAGAGAGAGACAGATAGATAGAAAGAGAAAGAATGACACACACACAAACACATACACATACAAAGAGAGACAGAAAAAGACAGATAGAAAGAGAAAGACACAGACACAGAGAGAGAGAGAGAGAGAAACAGACAGATAGAAAGAGAGACACACAAACACACACAGAGAGACAGACAGATAGAAAGAGAAAGAGACACACAAACACACACAAAGAGAGAGAGACAGATAGAAAGAGAAAGAGACACACACACACATACAAAGAGAGAGAGACAGATAGAAAGAGAAAGAGACACACACACACACAAAGAGAGAGAGAGACAGATAGATAGAAAGAGAAAGAATGACACACACACAAACACATACACATACAAAGAGAGACAGAAAAAGACAGATAGAAAGAGAAAGACAGACACACACACAGAGAGAGAGAGAAACAGACAGATAGAAAGAGAGAGACACAAACACACACAGAGAGACAGACAGATAGAAAGAGAAAGAGACACACAAACACACACAAAGAGAGAGAGACAGATAGAAAGAGAAAGAGACACACACACACATACAAAGAGAGAGAGACAGATAGAAAGAGAAAGAGAGACACACACATACAAAGAGACAGAGAAAGAATGAGACACACACACACATACACATACAAAGAGACAAAAAAAGAGACAGAGATAGAAAGAGAAAGAGACACACACACAGAGAGAGAGAGAGAGATAGAAAGAGAAAGAGAGACACACACATACAAAGAGAGAGACAGACAGATAGAAAGAGAAAGACACACACACACACATACAAAGAGAGAGAGACAGATAGAAAGAGAAAGAGAGACACACACATACAAAGAGACAGAGAAAGAATGAGACACACACACACATACACATACAAAGAGAGACAGAAAAAGAGACAGAGATAGAAAGAGAAAGAGACACACATACAAAGAGAGAGACAGACAGATAGAAAGAGAAAGAGACACACACACATACAAAGAGAGAGAGACAGATAGAAAGAGAAAGAGAGACACACAGAGAGAGACAGACATACAGATAGAAAAAGAGAGACAGACACACATACAAAGAGAGAGAGAGACAGAGATAGAAAGAGAAAGAATGACACACACACACACATACACATACAAAGAGAGACAGAAAAAGACAGATAGAAAGAGAAAGACACAGACACACACAGAGAGAGAGAGAGAAACAGACAGATAGAGAGAGACACAAACACACACAAAGAGAGAGAGACAGTCAGATAGAAAGAGAAAGAGACACACACACATACAAAGAGAGAGAGACAGATAGAAAGAGAAAGAGAGACACACACACATACAAAGAGAGAGAGAGAGAGAGAAATAGAAAGAGAAAGAGACACACACACACAGAGACAGACAGATAGAAAAAGAAAGAGAGACAGCCACACATACAAAGAGAAAAGAGACAGAGATAGAAAGAGAAAGAGACACACACACATACAAAGAGAGAGAGACAGATAGAAAGAGAAAGGGAGACACACACACATACAAAGAGAGAGAGAGAGAGAGAAATAGAAAGAGAAAGAGACACACACACACAGAGACAGACAGATAGAAAAAGAAAGAGAGACAGCCACACATACAAAGAGAAAAGAGACAGAGATAGAAAGAGAAAGAATGAGACACACACACACAAAGATACAGATAAAAAGAGAAAGAATGACACACACACACAAATACACATACAAAGAGAGACAGAAAAAGAGACAGATAGAAAGAGAAAGGGACACACACATACACACAGAGAGAGAGACAGACAGATAGAAAGAGAAAGAGACACACACACATACAAAGAGAGAGAGAGACAGATAGAAAGAAAAAGAGACACACACACACACACACACACAGAGAGACAGACAGATAGAAAAAGAAAGAGAGACAGCCACACATACAAAGAGAAAAGAGACAGAGATAGAAAGAGAAAGAATGAGACACACACACACAAAGATACAGATAGAAAGAGAAAGAATGACACACACACACAAATACACATACAAAGAGAGACAGAAAAAGAGACAGATAGAAAGAGAAAGAGACACACACACACAGAGAGAGAGAGACAGATAGAAAAAGAAAGAGAGACAGACACACATACAAAGAGAAAAGAGACAGAGATAGAAAGAGAAAGAATGAGACACACACACACAAAGATACAGATAGAAAGAGAAAGAATGACACACACACACAAATACACATACAAAGAGAGACAGAAAAAGAGACAGATAGAAAGAGAAAGAGACACACACACACAGAGAGAGACAGACAGATAGAAAAAGAAAGAGAGACAGACACACATACAAAGAGAAAGAGAGACAGAGATAGAAAGAGAAAGAATGAGACACACACACACAAAGATACAGATAGAAAGAGAAAGAATGACACACACACACAAATACACATACAAAGAGAGACAGAAAAAGAGACAGATAGAAAGAGAAAGACACGCATACACACAGAGAGAGAGACAGATAGAAAGAGAAAGAGAGACAGATAAAAGAGAAAGAGAGACACACACACATACAAAGAGAGAGAGAGAGACAGAGAGATAGAAAGAGAAAAATGAGACACACACACACACATACGAAGATACAGACAGATAGATAGATAAAGAATGAGACACACGCACACACACATACACATACAAAGAGAGATAGAAAAAGAGACAGAGATAGAAAGAGAAAAACATACACACACACAGAGAGAGAGAAACAGACAGATAGAGAGACACACACACACAAAGCGAGAGACAGATAGAAAGAGAAACACACACACATACAAAGAGAGAGAGACCGATAGAAAGAGAAAGAATGAGACACACACACACACAAAGAAAGACAGAAAAAGAGACAGATAGATAGAAAGAGAAAGAATGACACATACACACACACAAAGAAAGACAAAAAAGAGACAGAGATAGAAAGAGAAAAAATGAGACACACACACACACACACAAAGAAAGAGAGAGAGAGAGATGGAGCCTAGGCCACCCGTCAGTCCTCTGATGGAGATTCAACGGCTCCCAGGACATGATGCGGAAGAGGAGGAACAGCTGGGTCTGACACGCAGAAGGCAGAGGAGAGGAGAGCAGTGGAAATCTATGGGCCAGTCCTCGGGACGGCAGAGCCACTGCTGCTGGCAAACCCCACCCTAGCTCTGGGGATCAAAGGCAGCTATTTATCTTCCGGCTGGCTGGACTTGTTAGCCTGCAGTGAGAAACCTTTTTTTTTGCCAGGGCTGCAGATTAGATTAGATTATTAAATTCCTAATAGACTATTAGATTCCTAATAAAAGAATCTTTTGAGTTCCTGTCAGAGGGTTTGTCGTGTTTGGGGAGCTGGGTCAGAACAGGCCTCCTGAATCATTGTGTGTTTCCTGTGTGTTCGAGGGGAACCTTTGCATCCATAGTCACAGGCACTGTCATCAGAAACACACACACACACACATACACACAATCACACACGCAGAGCGTGCTTACCACTTCTAGAAAAAAGTCAACGTGTGGCCTCTTATGTACAAAAAAGCGGACAGGATGCTTATCTATGACGACCTGGGGAAAGGAACAGTCATTAGAAAAAGGAACAGTCAAAGAGCCATGAAGTGCATGGACAGCCAGCACTGACAAAACTCAGGAAATTGTGTAACCAAATTAGACCCATTTACCAGAACCAAACTACTGAGGGCACCAGGTAAACTTACAGGACTGAAGTTACCTAAGGCCTACCGTCCAATCTGGTAGGAAGAGAAGGTGGAGCAATAGGACTTATATATATCACTTCATGGTGCCTTGCAGACTGTTGTCAACTCATAAGTGACTCATAAGTGACTTTTGACTCTGGACAAATGTATCTTTTCTTTTATATGCACTGAGAGCATATGCACCAAAGATAATTTCCTTGTGTGTCCAATCACACTTGGCCAATATTCTATTCTATTCTATTATATTCTGTGCTGTTCTTATTCCTATTCTATATTTTATTATTCATTCTATTCTCTTCCATTCCATTAATAACCTATGATTATCACTAAGTGCTGTATCTTATGATTCTTGATGAATGTTATTGGTGCTTATGCACCGAAGACAAATTCTTTGAGTGTCCAATCAGACTTGGCCAATAAAAGAATTCAATTCTATTGTATTCCATTATTCTATTCTAAATTCTATTCTATTTCTATTCTATTCTATTTCTATATTTTATTATTCATTCTATTCTCTTCCATTCCATTAATAACCTATGATTAGGTTATTGACGAATGTTATTGGTGCTTATGCACCGAAGACAAATTCCTTGGGCGTACAATCACCCTTGGCCAATAAAACAATTCTATTTTATTCTAGATCATTAGACAGACTGACTGACTCCTCAAAACTGGAGGGATATTTTTTTTTTTATGTCAGGGCAAATTCCTGGGCCCTCCAGGATGGGGCACGATTCAGTGCCCTGCCTGCGTCCCCCCTCCAATCCCAAACCACTCCTTAAAAGCTGATGGAGCAGCCAGACCCCAGCACCACCCGAGCGAGGCCTTGGGCCGGTCCAGGGGACAGGCAGGTCCAAAGCCCACCGGAGCCACCTCCAGGTTTTGGACCCAGAGGGGCCTGGATCTCTTCACACCACTACCACCCCGGCCCCCTCGCTGTCTCTGGCCCCCCCTTTCCAGGCGAGGGGCTCACCTTCAGGATGAAGTCAGGGGGGGTTCCAGGCCGGACAGTGGGCCTCAGGACCCCGTCGTGATGGGAGTGGATGAGGGTCTCATCCAGATCCAGGACGAGAATCTTCCTCTTCACCTGATCTGCCGTAGAGAGAAATGGGGGGGGGGGGTTTGTTTCTTAATGCCTTTTTTTTTTACAGCAGGGGAGTCCTCGACTTACAACCCGCGGCCGTCGTAAATACAAGTCGGTCGGTGAGCGCCTGAATTTGGACCGCGGGACTAGGTAGGCGGCTGCGACCATCGTTAAGTAGGAGTTGGCTGGCGAGCGCCTCAATTTTGACCCCACGGGAATGCCGCAACGGTTGTAAGTCTGAAGAGCGACCGTAAATCACTTCCCCCCCCCCAGTGCTGTTGAAACTTTGAACGGTCACTAAATGAACTTGATCAATAAATTATAATGGGGGGGGGGAAGAGACAAAAGGCTCATCCACACACACACCCAAAATCCCCAAAGCCTCCTCCCACCCCCCAAAGCCCAAAAATACCCCAGCCCCACAAACCCCAAAGCCCCCCCTCCCCCGTGATCCCCCAAGAGAGGAAAGCGTACTTACTCAGCCGTTCTCGCGAAACCCGGGAAAGAGGGAGAATATCGTAGCGCACCGTTTGATACTGGATCACCTGCCGGCAGAAGACACAACAAAGACCAGAGCGTTGGGGACTGTGGCAAACCGGTCGGGAACCTGAGGGAGGCCCTGAAAAGCACCCAGGTCACACCCAGAGGCAGCCACAGAGGGATGCAGGCCAGGATCTGGCGGCTCTGTAAACCCCGACGACGTAAGGAGGGTGGTGAAAGTGCTGCGGGGCCAAAACTCCTATGTCGGGGTTTTCCCAAGTGGCCACAGAGTCTTTCTTGCTTACTGACATGCGCATGAGAGAGAGGGAGGGAGGGAGGGAGGGAGGGAGTTACAGGTAGACTTACCTGTAAGGGGCAAGGGAAAGGGCCACTGTTATGCCACAGGATGGAAGAGAGAAGGGAGTGAAGAAAGGAAGAAGGGAGAGGAAAGAGAGAAGGGAGAGAAGACAGGAAGGAGAGGAAGGAGAAGGGAGGAAAGAAAGGAAGAAGAGAAGGGGAAGGAGAGAGAGAAGGGAGGGAAGGAAGGAAAGAGAGAAGGGGAAGGAAAGAGAGAAGGGAGGGAAGAAAGGAAGAAGAGAAGGGGAAGTAGAGAGAGAAGGGAGTAAAGGAAGAAAAGAGAGAAGGGGAAGGAGAAGGGAGTGAAGGAAGGAAAGAAAGAAGGGGAAGGAGAAGAGAGCGAAGAAAGGAAGAAGAGAAGGGGAAGGAGAGAGAGAAGGAAGTGAAGGAAGGAAAGAGAGAAGGGGAAAAGGAAGGGAGTGAAGAGAGGAAGGAGAAAAGGGGAAGGAGAAGGGAGCAAAGAAAGGAAGAAGAAGGAGAAGGAGAGAGAGAAGGGGAAAGAGAAGGGAGTGAAGAGAGGAAGGGGAAAAGGGGAAGGAGAAGGGAGCAAAAAAAGGAAGAAGAGAAGGGGAAGGAGAGAGAGAAGGAAGAAAGCAAGGAAAGAGAGATGGGAGCTAAGACAGGAAGGAGAGAAGGGGAAGGAGAGAGAGAAGGGGAAGGAGAAGGGAGCGAAGAAAGGAAGAAGGGGAAGGGGAAGGAAAGAGAGAAGGGAGTGAAGGAAGGAAAGAGAGAAGGAGAAGGGAGCAAAGAAAGGAAGAAGAGAAAGGGAAGGAGAGAGAGAAATGAGTGAAGGAAGAAAGAGAGATGGGAGCTAAGACAGGAAGGAGAGAAGGGGAAGGAGAAGGGAGCGAAGAAAGGAAGAAGGGGAAGGAAAGAGAGAAGGGAGTGAAGGAAGGAATGAGAGAAGGGGAAAGAAGGGAGCAAAGAAAGGAAGAAAAGAAGGGGAAGGAGAGAGAGAAGGAAGAAAGCAAGGAAAGAGAGATGGGAGCTAAGACAGGAAGGAGAGAAGGGGAAGGAGAGAGAGAAGGGGAAGGAGAAGGGAGCGAAGAAAGGAAGAAGGGGAAGGGGAAGGAAAGAGAGAAGGGAGTGAAGGAAGGAAAGAGAGAAGGAGAAGGGAGCAAAGAAAGGAAGAAGAGAAAGGGAAGGAGAGAGAGAAAGGAGTGAAGGAAGAAAGAGAGATGGGAGCTAAGACAGGAAGGAGAGAAGGGGAAGGAGAAGGGAGCGAAGAAAGGAAGAAGGGGAAGGAAAGAGAGAGGGGAGTGAAGGAAGGAAAGAGAGAAGGGGAAAGAAGGGAGCAAAGAAAGGAAGAAAAGAAGGGGAAGGAGAGAGAGAAGGAAGAAAGCAAGGAAAGAGAGATGGGAGCTAAGACAGGAAGGAGAGAAGGGGAAGGAGAGAGAGAAGGGGAAGGAGAAGGGAGCGAAGAAAGGAAGAAGGGGAAGGGGAAGGAAAGAGAGAAGGGAGTGAAGGAAGGAAAGAGAGAAGGAGAAGGGAGCAAAGAAAGGAAGAAGAGAAAGGGAAGGAGAGAGAGAAAGGAGTGAAGGAAGAAAGAGAGATGGGAGCTAAGACAGGAAGGAGAGAAGGGGAAGGAGAAGGGAGCGAAAAAAGGAAGAAGGGGAAGGAAAGAGAGAAGGGAGTGAAGGAAGGAAAGAGAGAAGGGGAAAGAAGGGAGCAAAGAAAGGAAGAAAAGAAGGGGAAGGAGAGAGAGAAGGGAGGGAAGGAAGAAAAGAGAGAAGGGGAAGGAAAGAGAGAAGGGAGGGAAGAAAGGAAGAAGAGAAGGGGAAGGAGAGAGAGAAGGGAGCAAAGGAAGGAAGAAGAGAAGGGGAAAGAGAGAGAGAGAGAAGGGAGCAAAGAGGGGAAGGAGAGAAGGGAGCAAAGAATGGAAATAGAGAAGGGGAAGGAGAGAGAGAAGGGAGTGAAGGAAGGAAGGAAAGAGAGATGGGGAAGGAGAAGGGAGCGAAGGAAGGAAGGAGAGAAGGAGAAGGAGAGAGAGAAGGGAGTAAAGGAAGGAAAGAGAGAAGGGGAGAGAGAAGGGAGCAAAGAAAGGAAGAAGAGAAGGGGAAGGAGAGAGAATGGAGCGAAGAAAGGAAGGAAAGAGAGATGGGAGCTAAGACAGGAAGGAGAGAAGGGGAAGGAAAGAGAGAAGGGAAAGGAGAAGGGAGCGAAAAAAGGAAGAAGGGGAAGGGGAAGGGAAGAGAGAAGGGGAAAGAGGAGGGAGGAAAGAAAGGAAGAAGAGAAGGGGAAGGAGAGAGAGAAGGAAGTGAAGGAAGGAAAGAGAGAAGGAGAAGGGAGCAAAGAAAGGAAGAAGAGAAGGGGAAGGAGAGAGAGAAGGGAGGGAAGGAAAGAAAGAGAGATGGGAGCTAAGACAGGAAGGAGAGAAGGGGAAGGAGAAGGGAGCAAAGAAAGGAAGAAGAGAAGGGGAAGGAAAGAGAAAAGGGAGAGAAGAAAGGAAAGAGATGGGAAGGAAGGATAGATGGGAAGGAAAGTAGGAAAGAAGGAAGAGGAAAGGAAAAAGGAAGGTAAGTTGAGGAAAAAAGAAAATTAAACGGAAGGGAAGGGAGAAAGAGAGGTGAGGAGGAAGGAAGATAATAGAAACAGAAGGGAGGAGAAAGAGAGAAAAAGGAAAGAGAAAGAAGGAAGGAAGGAAGGAAAGAAAGAGAAGGAAGGAAGGAGCCATCCACAAGGACTTCATGCCACCTAAGCAGGCCATCAATCACAAGGGGCAACACGGGCCCTGAAGGCCAACGGAGCCCCTTAACCTTTAGAGGGCCTGCCAAGTCTATTTCTGCCTCTGTCCACCAGCTGCTCATCCAGCAAAAGGCTCGGGAAGTCCTCCTTCCCAAGGGCACTGACCCAGCCCCCTCCTCTGTGGCTCTCTCTCTCTCTCATACACACACACATACACTCGCTTCAGAGTCCTCTGGAGCCTGGTGCCTCCGGCTGGCCCCCCGCTTCTTCCAAAATTAGCTTCCTGCAGTTTTGGGAAGCCGGCCAGGGTCTCCAGGGCAGAAGGGGAAGAGAGGACCTGGGGGCCTGGACAGCAGGATCTCCTCCAGACCTTCCCGTTCAGGAGGGGGGGGGGGCTCCCTGACTTGGCAAAAAAAGGGAAGAGGGCACACCGGGGAATGGTCCCTGCATTTGGGAAAGAAAGAAAGAAAGAAAGAAAGAAAGAAAGAAAGAAAGAAAGAAAGAAAGAAAGAAAGAAAGAAAGAAAGAAAGAAAGAAAGAAAGAAAGAAAGAAAGAAAGAAAGAAAGAAAGAAAGAAAGAAAGAAAGAAGAAGAAAGGTTAGAAGTAAAGAAGGAAGCTAGAAGGAAAGAAGGGAGATGAGAGGAAAGAAAGAAAGAAAGAAAGAAAGAAAGAAAGAAAGAAAGAAAGAAAGAAAGAAAGAAAGAAAGAAAGAAAGAAAGAAAGAAAGAAAGAATTTGCAAGATTCCCATTTTGTCAATCAGTTGGTGTCCCGAGTCTAAGAGGCGCCCAAGGTTGGTTGAGGAAAGAAGGAAGGAAGAGAAAGAGAAGGAAAGAAGGAAGAAGAGACAGAAAGAAAAAAGGAAGGAAGGAAAAGAGAGAAAAAGAAGGAAAGAAAAAAGGAAAATCAGGGGTTTTTTGGAGTGGAGGGAGGAGACTTCTGCTCAGAGGGTCTTTATCCAAGGGGGGGGGGCATACTGCAGAGACTCTGGCTTAAACCAGTGCAGGTGGTTCCAGTGGTACTGGGCACACTGGGTGCTGCTGTGCCTAAAGACCTAGGCAAAGTCTTGAAAACAATTGACGCTGACAAGATCACCATTGATCAGCTGCAGAAGGCCACCTTACTGGGATCTGCTCGCATAATCCGCTGATACATCATGCAGTCCTAAACACTTGGGAAGGGTTCAACTAGGGATTTGTGATATGAAACCCAGCAGAGTTATCTCGTCTGCTGTGTATACTGTCATTTTTGTGTGTAATAATAATAATAACAACAACAATAATAGAGGAAATATTCTAAATGCTCTGAGGGTCATTTGGAAAAATCCTTTCTTAGTGAGGCCCTAGAAGCCAAGAGGAACAGACGTGACCAATTTCAAGTTTGTAGGCTTTATAGTTCTGGAGATTTTGTGATGATGCATGAGGGGTATTTCGCTTTTATATAATAAAAAGGAAGAGGAGGAGGAAGAGAGGAAGAGGAGGAGGAGGAAGAAGAGGAGAAGGAGGAGAGGAGATAGTTATCCTATCAAATAAAGTACTGCAGCCACATTTGTTCAGGGTCCTATCGGTGCTGAATTCTGGTAAACCTCTGCAGGCTGGAGGATTCTGGGAGTCGAATTCTGGGAGCTGGAGACCTCCTGCCTGAGGAGCCCACCCAGCGACAGGCCTGGGTGGGTGGGTGGGAAGGCTGTGTGGTGGCCACTTGCATGAGGGCACATAAATAGCACCTTCGGGAACTTTGGGGCGTGAGAAAGCAGGAACTAGGATTTCAGTAAAAAAAAGGAACCACGGTTACTTGCTTCCAAACCCCCGTTCTCAAAACTAAAAGGCGAAGGGCTTTGAACTGCCTGGGAAGAGTTGTGGTCACACACACACACGCAAAGTGACAAATGATCCATCACACGGGTTAAATGTAGAATAGAATAAAATTGGAAGGGAATTTAGAGGTCTTCTAGTCCACCCCCCTGCTCAGGCAGGAAGCCGTATACCATTCCAGACAAAAATGGCCATCCGTTCTCTTCTTGAAAACCTCCCGTGATGAAGCACCCACCCCTTCTGGTGGCAAGCAGTTCCACTGGCTGATTGCTCTGGCTGTCAGGAAATTCCTGCTGAATTCCAGGTTGCTTCTCTCCTTCTCTCACGAGCCGAGCCCAGCAATTGCTCACCGTCTGTTTTCGCCTTCACCCCAATCAATTCTCCTCTGTGTTCTTGTCTCTACAAGTTGGGGCTGCTCCACCACTGAAGGCTCCCCAAAAGAGACGGGGCACCCATTGGCCTCGAATGGTCTCCTGCTCGGACAAGGGGTTGGACTAGAAGACCTCCAAGGCCCCTCCCAACTCTTGGGCTCTTTGTCCCACAAAGAGAAGGACGAGGGCGACAGGGGAGCAGTGGGCTAATTTTTGAGGTTCTGCCACAGAGGAGAAGGGGAGAATCAAGCTATTCTCCAAAGCACACGGGGGCAGGACTAGAAACAAGGGGTGGAAACTAAGCAATCTGGAAATAAGGAGGAATGTTCTAAGAGGGAGGACAATTAACCAGTGGAACTACTGGCCACCAGAAGTTGTGGGTGCTTCATCAATGGAGGTTTTTAAGAAGAGATTGGACATCCATTGGTCTGGAACGGTATACGGTCTCCTGTTCAAGCAAGGGATGGGACTAGATGGCCCCCAGAGGTCCCTTCCAGTCCTGTGGCTCCTATATTACAGCTGAACACAATACCTAAGCCACCTCTGTCCCCATTTGCTACCCAAGTAGGGAGACACAAGGCAAAGAAACGGAAGGATTTCACTTGGCACAAGAGAGCGAGGCTGGGGGGGAACAATGGCTGCATGCTGGCTCAGGGATTCTGGGAGTTGAAGTCCCATAAAGGAGCCGTGGGTTCCCCACCCCTACAAAACATCCCACAAAAGCCCCCCCCTCTCAAATTCCCTCCTGAATAGCAGCAACTCCTTTTGCCTAGAACAGGGACGAGAAAATCGTTTTTAATAGGGGTGAAAAAGAACGACAAACCAGGTGCGACACTGCAATCCACAGCAACTCAACACATACACACACAAACACAGCATCCTTCTTCAGAGGTCAGCGGGCGTCCTGTCTATCACTTTCAAACCCTTCAGCTAGGTTCCTACCTTTTGCCAATCCCTCACCCGCAATCACTTCCTTTTTTTAGTGTGTGTGTGTGTGTGTGTGTGTGTGTGTCTTCTTAAGTTTTCGCGGGTACCTACATGTATGGTATTCAGCTTTGTTTGGGTATTTTCCCACGTCATTGTAGTTGTGCTTTTAAAGTTGTAGCAACGTTTTGGCAGACTCTCATCTGCCATCATCAGGCTTCTGTATATATATTCTGTATACATATAGAGAGAGTGTATTTGTTTTTTAAAGTTTTCGCAGGTACTTACATGCATGGTTATTCAGCTTTGTTTGGGCACCCAGATGAAACTTAGCTTCCTAATAAATGATAGCCGTCCATTTACTCGGAGCCAAGCTGCACTAAAAGCCTCCAATACAGGAACACAATATTGCCAGCCAATCAAGACACAAAAAAAGCCACAAAACAGACAGAAGGTATTAGAAACACCAACCAAGCAGAACACAGCAAACTCCAAGACCAACAAACACAGACCAAGACTCCCAATCAATCAGGAGGAAGAAAAAAACCATTCTGGCACAGCAGTAGGCTAGCCCCAGATTTAAAACTGAAACAACTGTGAAAGTCTGACTCACAAACACAATACAGAAGCCTGATGATGGCAGATGAGATTCTGCCGAAACATTGCTACAACTTTAAAAGCACAACTATAATGACGTGGGAAAATACCCGAACAAAGCTGAATACTATACGTACATACATACATACATATATACATACTCAAATACATATAAGTATTGATGAATATATGAACAGCATGGCATCTCGGTATCATTAGTTTTGATACCAAATACTGTGTTTTCCCAAAGATAAGACCAGGTTTTATATTACTTGTTGCTCCAAAAGCCGCATAAGGGCTTATTTTCCAGTTAGGCCTTATTTTCAGGGAAACACAGCACTAAATGTGTCCATCTGACCAACAATCTTAACTGGGGTTTATTTTTTGGGTAGGGCTTATATTACACACATCCTGAAAAATGTTGGGCCTTATTTTCTGGTTGGGCCTTATTTTTGGGAAAACAGAGTAGTAGTAATAATTGTCAATTAGTATCGACAATTTTAGTAATCTTAGTTACATTCATCATAACTCCGATCATTATAACGATGTTATACATAATTCACTCATCTTTCAACTTCCTTCCTCTACGTATGAATTTTGGAATATTATATAGAAATATGCATAACAATATTCCCCCCCCCTTTTCTAATTTCTACCTCTGTTCTGAATCTTAGTAGCACAAATCTTATATTCCATTTCTATCCATCATCTCTTCTTGTCTGTTTTAATATTTCAATTCTTGTTGGTTTTTTTGGCATGTTTCCCATACTTCTTCCTTGGGATTTTGTATAGATGACATGAATCAGGCTCATACCATTATCGTAACGTTACAGATATTACAATTAAAGTGGTTAACATCTATCCCCCCACCTATCCCTTCTAAAGTGACCGTGGAATAAGGAAGCACGGAAAAGGTATTTGCTGGGCCAAACAAACGACTCTCCCAAATTCATCCACCTGGGACTGACATTTCTGTGGCTGTGTGGGATCACAAGCCTCTTGGCCCATCTGAATGGGGCCAGGAAACAAAAATGGCATAGGGGCTGAATCCCAGCTGTTCTTGGCTTTATTTAGCAAGACGGACAAGCGTTGGCAGGGACCCTTGGAGATCTTCCAGTCCAACCCCCTGCTCCAGCAAGAAATCCTATGCCATTTCAGACAAACGGCTGTCTAATCTCTTCTTCAAAACCTCCAGGGTGTTTTTCCCCCCTTCTCATTTCAGTTCAAATTTTTTCTCCTCTAATCTGAGATCTAGTCAGGGAGAAAAATGGGAAAAGCCATCTCCAAAATTTGGCATGACAGAGGCCCGAAAGCACATTCATTATCCAACAATCATTGATAACTGATTAATGATTGATTGCTTTGTAAGAACAGAGACAAGGAGATGGAGAGAGAGAGAGGGAGGGAGATGGAGAGAGAGAGAGGGAGAGAGAAAGAGAGAGTAAAAGAGTGAAAGAGAAAAAGAGACAGAGACAGAAAGAGAAGGACAGAGAGAGTGAAAGAGAGAGATAGACAGAGTGACAGAAAGAGAAAGAGAGAGAGAGATAGACAGTGACAGAAAGAGAAAGAGAGAGAGAGACAGACAGAGAGAGTGAAAGAGAGAGAGAGAGAGACAGAAAGAGAAAGAGAGACAGAGAAAAAGGGAGAGTGAAAGAGAGAAACAAAGTGAGAGAAAGAGAGACAAAGAGTGTGAGAGACAGAGAGACAGAAAGAGAGTGAAAGATACACAGAGAGGAGAAGGAGAGAGAAAGAAAGAGAGAGAGAGAGGAAGGGGGAGAGAGAGAGAAAGAAAAAGTGAAAGAGAGAGGGAGAGAAAGAGAGGGAGAGAGAGAGAAGGAGAGAGAGAGAGAAAGAGAGTGAAAAAGGGAGAGAAAGAGAGACAGAAGGAGAGAGAAAGAGAGAGACAGAAAGAAAGAGAGAGAAAGAGTGAGAGAAAAAGAAAAAGAAAAAGTGAAAGAGAGGGAGAGAAAGAGAGAGAGAGAGTGAGAGAGAAAAAGAGAGTGAAAGAGAGAGGGAGAGAAAGAGAGAGAGAGAGTGAGAGAGAAAAAGAGTGAAAAAGAGAGGGAGAGAAAGAGAGGGAGAGAGAGAGAAGGAGAGAGAGAGAGAAAGAGAGTGAAAAAGGGAGAGAAAAAGAGACAGAAGGAGAGAGAAAGAGAGAGACAGAAAGAAAGAAAGAGAGAGAAAGAGTGAGAGTGAGAGAAAAAGAAAAAGTGAAAGAGAGGGAGAGAAAGAGAGAGAGAGAGTGAAAGAGAAAAAGAGAGTGAAAGAGAGAGAGAGAGAGAGAGAGAGAAAGAGAGAGTAAAAGAGTGAAAGAGAAACAGAGACAGAGACAGAAAGAGAAGGACAGAGAGAGTGAAAGAGATAGACAGAGTGACAGAAAGAGAAAGAGAGAGAGACAGACAGAGAGAGTGAAAGAGAGAGAGAGACAGACAGAAAGAGAAAGAGAGACAGAGAAAAAGGGAGAGTGAAAGAGAGAAACAAAGTGACAGAAAGAGAGACAAAGAGTGTGAGAGACAGAGAGACAGAAAGAGAGTGAAAGATACACAGAGAGGAGAAGGAGAGAGAAAGAAAGAGAGAGAGAGAGGAAGGGGGAGAGAGAGAGAGAGAAAAAGTGAAAGAGAGAGGGAGAGAAAGAGAGGGAGAGAGAGAGAAGGAGAGAGAGAAAGAGAGTGAAAAAGGGAGAGAAAGAGAGACAGAAGGAGAGAGAAAGAGAGAGACAGAAAGAAAGAGAGAAAGAATGAGAGTGAGAGAAAAAGAAAAAGTGAAAGAGAGGGAGAGAAAGAGAGAGAGAGAGAGAGAAAAAGAGAGTGAAAGAGAGAGGGAGAGAAAGAGAGAGAGAGAGTGAGAGAGAAAAAGAGTGAAAAAGAGAGGGAGAGAAAGAGAGGGAGAGAGAGAGAAGGAGAGAGAGAGAGAAAGAGAGTGAAAAAGGGAGAGAAAAAGAGACAGAAGGAGAGAGAAAGAGAGAGACAGAAAGAAAGAAAGAGAGAGAAAGAGTGAGAGTGAGAGTGAGAGAAAAAGAAAAAGTGAAAGAGAGGGAGAGAAAGAGAGAGAGAGAGTGAGAGAGAAAAAGAGAGTGAAAGAGAGAGGGAGAGAAAGAGAGAGAGTGAGAGAGAAAAAGAGTGAAAAAGAGAGGGAGAGAAAGAGAGGGAGAGAGAGAGAAGGAGAGAGAGAGAGAAAGAGAGTGAAAAAGGGAGAGAAAAAGAGACAGAAGGAGAGAGAAAGAGAGAGACAGAAAGAAAGAGAGAGAGAGAAAGAGTGAGAGTGAGAGAAAAAGAAAAAGTGAAAGAGAGAGGGAGAGAAAGAGAGAGAGAGAGAGAGAAAAAGAGAGTGAAAAAGAGAGGGAGAGAAAGAGAGAGAGAGAAAAAGAGAGAGACAGAAAGAAAGCGAGAGTGAAAGAGAGAAAGAGAGACAGAAAGAGAGAGAGTGAGCGACACACACACAGAAAGAGAGAGAGAAGGAGAACGTGAAAGAGAGAGAGAAAGAAAGAGAGAGAAGGAGAAAGAAAGAAAGAGAGAGAGAGAAGGAGAAAGAGATTCCAAGAGAGATGAAATCTGATGAACTTGTGACTCAAAGAATACTACATAACAGAGAATAAACAGACAGGGATTGATGGCACCCAGTTCATGACAAATATCAAGCTTAACAGGCAGGCTTCATGTACAGGCAGTCCTCGACTTACGACAGTTCATTTAGTGACCGTTCAAAGTTACAATGGCCCTGGAAGAAAGTGACTTCAGACCATTTTTCACTCTTATGACCGTTGCAACATCCCCATGTTCACATGGTCAAAATTCACATGCTTAGCAACCAGCTCCTATTTATGACGGTCGCAGCATTCCAGGGCCATATAGTCTCTTTCTGAGACCAGCGAAGTCAATTCACTTAATGACGATGTGACTAAACTGAAGAACTGACCAGAGAGGTCGCAAAATGGGGGCCAAACGAGATGCCTTGCTTAGCGACACGCTCAATGGCAGTCGTAAGTCGAGGACTACCTGTCTTGGCTTAACCCAGTTCCGTACCAGGTAAAAAAAGTTCTTTTTTTGTTTACTTTCCAGGTGCAAACAGAGATATAAAACTTTGAGTCTTGGTAGTTTCAACTCTCAGAGGGAGAAAAAAATGGAGAAATGTGGTCCAGATACTCGACTTATAAAACTGTTCATTTAGCGACCGTTCCAAGTTACGATGGCGCTGAAAAAAACAGTGACTTCAGTCCATTTTTTCATACTTTGGTCCCAGGACCAACATTCAGCCGCTTGGCCACTGGTTCGTATTTATGACGGCTGCAGCGTGCCCCCTTTGCGACCTTCAGCAAGATAACATTTTGGCTCTGTTGTGGTCGTAACTCCAGGACTACCCGTGTACTTGCAAACTGAGGGTGCCACCAATCTGGCCTGCTAGAGACACGCTTGCCCTTCGCTGAATTCCCCATTGTGAGGAGGGGGGGAATTTTAACTTTTAACTATTAGTAGCTAGATCCCTGTGCTTCGCTACGAAACTACATGGTTGGGCTCAGTTTTGGGGGAGAAAAATTGGGGGGGGGGGGTAATTCTGCCTCTGCCTACCAGCATCCATCAGTATTCACCGGATGGACGCTAGGTCAGTGTGGGAGAGAGTGGAGGGCTGTTTGGAAACTGAAACAGTATTTACTGTGCAAGCAAGGAGACAGCAAGGAGCCTGGGCGTGGCTTAGCTCAACCGTTCTGGACTAAAGTGCTTGGTGCTGTGAAACTGAACCTCCTCTGCTTGTGTTTTGCCTTTGGAACAGATTTATTTTCTGGTCGGGAGGTGGAGTAGAATCCCTTAGCATCAGAGCACGTTAATAGTAATAATAATAGAGGAAATACTCTCAATGCTCTGAGGGCCATTTTGAAAAATCCTTTCTTAGGGAGCCCCTAGAAGCCGAGAGGAACATATGGGCCAAATTTCAAGTTTGTAGTCTTTACAGTTCTGGAGATTTTGTGATGATGCATGAGGGGTATTTCCCTTTTATACATATAGATATATCTTAGCACTAAGAATGAAGCATCTACAGAAATCAAAACAACCCAATTCCTAGCTACATCTGGTATTTTGGACAGCGCTTAACAAATGAGGTCATACTTTCCGCCTCTGAATTCCTTTAAGGATCAGAGAGCCAACGGTTTATCAGATTAGCCAGCCCATTATACCTACATAACTCACAACAAACACATTCTTTGTCAGGACTTATCAGGAACGCACATTGTCACCCAGAATACAGGTTTGACTTTATCTGATTGCAGAGGTTCAGGAATAGGATCTGTTTCCCTCTGCCTTGAATCTACTCCACACCTTGCCTGTTATAACAGTGCCAGCCAGGTCTTATCTGCGACATGAATCCAAAAGGAGTCCTTGCAAGCTTTTTTGATATCCGAAGGTTAATAGAAGCATCCAAAATCGAGGTAGGATCTGCATATAATACGGGGTTTCAATAAGAAGAGAATGTTTGCAGCTCAAGGCTGAACTGGGCTGGGTTGTTTACTTGAAGAGTTTGTCATAACCCAACTAGGAAACATCACTAGTGGTGGAAGGAGCTTTGCAGAGAAGAGAGAAGAGGAGGAGAAGAGGAGGAGGAGAGGAAGAGGAGAAGAAGGAGAGGAGGTGGCGGAAGATTGTGGGCTCCTTGGTGCTCTCTGAACTGGGTGGTTTCCTTGCGAACATTTGGGGAGAGCAGGAAGAAGGGGAGAAGGTTGGGGTCCCCGATGGTCTCTGAGCTAGGTTGTTTTGTTGCAGACGTTTCATGACTCAACTGAGGACCGTCATCAGTGCAAGAAGGGGTGGAGATGTACTCTCTGTTTATGTACTAGTAGCTCAGTCTTGGTGGGAGCATTCTTACAAATTCCTTAATTAGGTACTACTCTACCGTTCAGTTAGGAGGTGCTCACCAGTAATCAGCACCCCATAAGTAGAGATTATGCCCAGCATTAGGATCAGGCCAACTACCAAGCAGTACACAAGATGCTGATCCAGGAACTACCAAGCAAACAGCTGAATCGTAAAAACTTAGTGAAGGAAGCACCAGAAGACCCCCTCACACTATGGCAATTACCTTTTTGACCTGCTGCAGTCTGGATGGTGCTTTAGGTCAATAAAATCCCACACCACTAGACTAACAAATAGTTCCTTTCCCTGGGCCGTCCAAAGCACCAATAAATACAAAGTCACTACCTTATTAAGATGTGAAAAGATGTGAAATCGCAATACCTCATTCAGAGGTATAACAACATATTACAGTGCAATCCATCTCTAGTGTATTATACTCGACAAAGCGTCAGTCCGTGTTGGATGTATATTTTGTGTATATTCGTAGATGTACTCTCTAATTGCAAATGAAGACGTGGGTATTCTATTTTTCTTTATCTTCATTTTTAAGTGCTCTGGTTTTACTGTATTGTGAACAGTTGCTGGGGTGCATCCATGATTTCATTGTACTCGTACAATGACAATAAAGTTCTTTTTCTTATTCTTCTTCTTCGGAATCACTTCAAACAGTGACAGGACAAACCAACTTTGATATAAACGGAGAGGAAACCTTTGTAGCGCTGATGACAGTCCCTAGTTGGGTCATGAAACAGCTTGAGGAAAACCATCCAGCTCAGCTAGTACCTCCACAGTCCTCCTCCTCCCTCCCTCTCCCCCTCCCATCCTCCTCTCTACAAACCCCACTCTCTCCTTACAATTGATGCTCCCTAGTTGGGTCATGAGACGTCTCTTGAAGAAAACCCAGCTCAGGAAAAAATAGGACCCCACAGACTTCCTCCTTCTCCCCCTCAAGCCCCCCTCGGCCTTCTAGCACTGATGGTGTTACCTAAACGGGTAATGAGACGTCTGCAGGAAAACTACCATACTCAAAAGAGCACCCAGGACCCCACAGACTTCCCCCTCCTCACCCCTTCTCCTTTTCCTACACTCTGCAAGCCCCCCTCCCTTCTAACATGGATGGTGTAAACCTAGTTGGTTCATGAAACGTCTGCAACAAAAACCAACCAGCTCCGAGAGCATCAAGGACTCCACAGTCCTCCTCCAGCCCTTTTCTTCCTCTTCCCCCTCCTTCGTCTCCCAAGAACCCACTCCCCCCTAGCACTGAAGAAGTTACCTAGTTGGGTTATGAAGCATCTGCAAGGGAATCAACCAAGCTCAGAGAGCATCGAGCATCCTGCGGTTCCTCCTCTTCCTCCTTGCAAGCTCCACTCCCTTCTAGCACTGATGATGCTACCCCAATTAGGTCATGAAATGTAAGAAACCTACTACCAAGCTCAGAGACCCCCAAGGACCCCACAGTTCCTCCTCCCTGTAAACCCCACTCCCTTCTAGCACTGATAATATAACCTAGTTGGGACACAAAATGTCTCTAAGAAAACCAAGCTCAGAGAGCACCAAGGACCCCACAGTCCTTTTCTTCTTCTTCCTCCTCCTCCCTACAAACCCTCCTTCCACCTAGCCCTGATCAGGTTCCCTAGTCGGGGCAAGAGCCATCTCCAAGCAAAACCACCAAGTAAAGGACTTTACTGCCTATAAAAAGCCCTCCTGCCCACAGAGGAACTATTGGAAGAAAAAAGGAAGGAAGGAAGGAAGGAAAAGAAAGAAGACAATGGAAAGGGAAAGGGAAAGAGAAAGGGGGAGAAAGAAAAAGAAAGTGAAAGAAATGAGAGAAAAAGAGAAAGAAAGAAATGAGAAAGAGCATGAAAGAGAAAAAGAAAAAGAGAACCAAAAGAAAAAGAGAAAAAAATGAAAGAGAATGAAAGAGAAAGAGAAAGAAGAACCAAAAGAAAAATAGAAAGAAAGAAAGAAATGAGAAAAAGAGAAAGAATGAAAGAAATGAGAAAGAGAAAAAGAAATGACAGAAAGAGAATGAAAGAGAAAAAGAGAAAGAAAGAAATGAATGAAATGAGAAAGAGAAAAAAATGAAAGAGACTGAAAGAGAAAGAGAACCAAAAGAGAAAGAGATAAAGAAATGAGAGAAAAAAAGAAAGAATGAAAGAAATGAGAAAGAGAATGAAAAAGAGAAAGAGAAAGAAGAGAATGGAAAGAGAAAGGGAGAGAGAGAGAGAGAGAGAAAAGGAGAGAGAGAGAGAAACCCCACTCCACCCTTCCTCCCCGCACTCTGCACGTCCTCAGAGGCGCCCATGCCTTGCCGTCCCTCTACTCACGGTGCGGGCCTGCCGTCGCAGCAGGTACAGCAGGAAGCTCCAGAGCTTGGCGGCGAAGGCCAGGAAGGCCCGGACGCCGAGCAGGCACTGCGACCGCATCATCCGGCCGGCGGGGCCCGCCGCGCCCCCGGTCCGGCCCAGCTCCGCCAGTTTCCAGCGGGGGGACGGAAGAGAGGAGGAAGAGGAGGACGGCAGGGCCCTCCGGTCAGCCCGGGCCCCCCGCGGGCCCCGCCATCCCGACTCCCCTCCCTCGGTCGCCTGCTCGCTCTCCCGCCTGAGGGGGAAGCGCTGCCCCCCCTCCTCTCCCGCCGACGCTCGCCTTCGCTTCAGAGGGACGCTTCCGGAGCAACCGACCGAGGGCCCAGCGTCTACTTCCGAGTCGCCATGGGAAAGGAGGCGCGTCCAATTAGAAGGCGAGGGTGGAAGAAGAGGCGGGGCCGGGAGGAAGTCGCGCATGCCCCCCTGGGCTTTATTATTATTATTATTATTATTTTTAAAAAAAGAGGCCGTCGAGGAATTTTAAAAGCGGAGGATGGGAGCCCGGGCAGTCAGCGCGCGGCATAGAAGCGCATGCGCCGTCAGGACCAAAAAGAAAAAAAGCCCATCAGCGGAAACGCATGCGCGGAGAGTTCCCGCTTTTTTTCCCCTCTCGCCCAAAATTTTGAACGCAAAAAAAAAAAAAAAAAATCGATTTAAATACAAAAATCTCAAAGTATTCGCCAATTTTTATTTCCTGCTTCTTTTGTGGAGAAGCCACGAAAAAGAACCGGCTGTGGGGGGAAAATGCCCCAACACATACATACACACACACATACACAGAGCACAGGACCGAGTTTCTAAACTGTGGCCACTTTTAAGACCTGTGGACTTCAACTCCCAGAATTTTTGTTGGCTGGCTGGGGAATTCTGGGAGTTGGAGTCCACCCATCTTAAGAGTTCTCCAGCCTGAGAAACATTCTTCTAAGTCAGATGTTTATATTTCCCCCAAAGATGCAGTCAATTAAGTCGCCTACACCAGGCATCCGTGCAAAAAAAATACATATTCCAAGGCAAAATTTTAAAACGCATGAAATTATATCAACAAAAGTGATGGTTTATTGTTTTAAACTTTACAGAAGACCGACTAAGAGGACTTAAAAGGATTTGGGTCTGGCCAGTCTATGGAAAAGAAGAATTAGGAGCAACATTGTAGCATGTATTCCAGTATTTGAGGGGCTGCCCCAAAGAAGAGGGCAGGGTCAACTTATTCTCCAAAGCACCAGAAGGCAGGACAAGAAACAAGGGATGGAAACTAATCAAGAAAAGAAGCAACCTGGAAATAAGGAGGAATTCCCTAACAGTGAGGACAATTAACCAGGGGAACTCCTTGCCACCAGAAGTTGTGGGTCCTCCAACACTGGAGGATTTTAAGAAGAGACTGGACAGCCATTTGCCCGGAATAGGATAGGATCTCTTGCTTGAGCAGGGGGCTGGACTAGAAGACCTCTAAAGTCCCTTCCAGCTCTGTGATTCTATTCTATTGCAGTAGGAGTCTCACGGAGCCAGTCCTGTCAGCAATCAGGTAATTTATTGGCTGCCCAGCTAGGAATCTCTCCTTGCTCAAAAGGACGGTTAAACCAAATCTCTCTCTCCGCCGTCAGCAAAGCGATCCCGACCGATTTCCTGCAGGTCACTTTCTTACTCCTGTCTCTTTTCCCCACAGGAAGCAGCAAATCTGGATTGTTTTTCTCTCTTTTCGGATGGTTCCGGTCCATTCCTAGCGCCCAGACTGGCTCTGTTTGCCATGGGGGGGGGGGGGGAGGGAGAGAAATCAGTTCCCCTGTTTCTTCTTCACACGTCCAAATCGTCATCAGGATCTTCATCATCAAAATCATCGGTGACATCTGGTTCGTAGTAGATTTTGCCTTCCTCCGTGGACGTCTGTAGGAGAGAGGACTTCCTGGGAAGGGAGAAGAAAGCTCGCACACAAAGTATATAATATTTGTCTGTCTGTCCCTCTATCCTCTCCCTCTCTTTCACACCTCTTTATCTATTCATCCATCTATCCTTTGGAAGTGGTGGGTGCTTCATAACTGGAGGATTTCCTGAAGGGATTGGACAACCATTTGTCCCCTGCTTGAGCAGGGGGTTGGACTAGATGACCTCCAAGGTCCCTTCCAACCTTTTGATTCTATGGTCTGTCTATCTAACCTTCCCCCCTCTCCATCTATTTACCTGCCTACGTGTTATCTATCTCCATGTCTGTTTGTCTCTGTCTCACTATCTGCCAATTTATTTCAAGAAAATATCTGTCTATCTATTTCAAGAAAAGATCTATTTATCTATTTCAAGAAAAGAATTTACAGTATCTACCTTCCTACCTACCTTCCTGTTATCTATCTGTCTACGTGTCTGTCTGTTTCTGTGTCTGTCTGCCAATTTATTTCAGGAAAAGATCTATCTGTCTATTTCTCTCTCTCTCTGTCTATCGATTTTAAGAGAAGATCTATTTCAAGGAGTCTATCTATCTATTTAACTAATCTTGAGGTCCTTAAGAAGAGATTGGACAGCCGTTTGTCCGAGATGTTATAGGGTCTCCTGCTTGAGCAGGGGGTTGGCCTAGATGACCTCGAAGGTTTCTTCCATCTCTGTAACTCTGTCATTCTACTTAGTGATGACACTGATGTGCTGTCAATCTCACTATCCAAGCGACTCCTAATGGCAAGAAGAACCAAGATGTGTTCGACGTAACCTCACAGATAAAGTAACCTACTTTATTTTTTATTTATATATTTGCATGCCGCTTTTAGCAATGCCCTAAGACATACCCACTTCACAGTGCTTTACACCGTCACTAAGTGGTTTACAGAGTCAGCCTCTTTCCCCCAACAATCTGGGTCCTCGTTTTACTCACCTCGGAAGGATGGAGGGCTGAGTCAGCCTTGAACCTGGTGGGATTTAAACTGCCAAATTGCAGGCAGCTGGCAGCCAGTAGAATAGCCTGCAGTACTGCACTCTAATCACTGCACCACCAGGTTAGTTATTAGTTTTACCAATAACTTAAGGTGCAAACATATCCAACACGCCTTTCCTCCTCTTTTTCCTTCCAACCACCACCCTCTGAACTGGATTGGGCTGAGAGGAGGACTGGCCCAGTCACCCAAACTTCCTTCATGCCTAAGGTGGGACTAGAACTCACCATCTGGTTATTGGCCCAAAGTCACCCAACCAGCTTTTATGCTAAAGGTAGAACTAGAATTCATACCTGAGTCAGGTGATTGGGTCAAAGGTCCCCTGCCAGCATTCAAACTTAAGCCAGAACTAGAAGTCATCTTCTCCTGCTTTTTAACTGGTGCCTTCACTACTGGGCCAAACTGGCTCTTAAGGAATGTTCCAACTGAATTTATATATATATATAATATAAATATGTGCCAATTAAATCATGGTCCATTGCACCCAAAAGCTGCCAAATGGGCTCTGTTTAACCGAATTCCCCCTCTATTTAAGATTCCCTATTTTAGGTTCCTTCTCTCCTTCAACATCTCCTTCTCTCCTTGCCAAATATTCTAAACCACCCCCAGCCCTTTTTTGCAGAGCGAGTCAGGCAGCCGATAAAATTTTAATCTGTGGATAAATGTAATACGTGAGAGGAAATGACAAAGGGGTTTTAAAAAAAAGCCCTTACTTTTCCTCGCTGAAGTGGTATGGGAGAGGCACCGATTCCCTGGCTTGGCGCTCGGCCTCCGTGAGACGCAGATTGAAAGTCAGGCGGGCCGTCGGATCAACCTGGAAAGATCCCCAAGATCAATGGCGTTCATGGATCGAAGGAAAGAAAGAAAAGATCCGTTTTTCAGACCTGGCAACTTTTAAGATGGGGGGGGGGGGCTTCAACTCCTGGGATTCCCCAGTGGGCCATACCTATTTTTCTTTTCCTTCCTCCTATCCCTTTAAAACGGAGAGATGGCAGAGGAGGGGATTGTAAGAGCAAGCGGGCCACAATGGGGGGACACGTGTCCAAAGGAGAGTATTAGTGCCAGGGAATGCTGGGAGTTGAAGTCCACCCATTTCAAAGTTGGCAACTTTGAAAAAAACCTAAAGAAGAGAAGGAACGTGGGTGATTGGAGGGCGATCCCAAGGAAGATGGGGTGGACTTATTTTCCAAACCTTTCAAGGGTAGGACACAAACCAACAGGGGGACAGGTTTTGGAGGGGAGGGATCCAAATTTGAAATAAGGAGGAATAATACCCTGGCTGGCTGTGAGAACACTGAAGAGATGGAGTTAGGGATGCCCCACCGCTGGAGGATTTCAAGCAAAGACTGGACAGCCATTGGTCTGACATGGTGTAAGACCTCCTGACTTGAGGTCTAGGGGCTGGACTAGAACAGCGGTCGCAGAACGAGCCACAGAATCGGTGCCAACTTATTTGAACAACCACCCTGCTTAGTAATGGGAATTCTGGTCTCCTAGGGTGGCCGTTAAGTCGACAACGTTGCATTATTCCTAAAATATCTGCTCCTATTGCATTACTAGCTCAATCCCCGTGCTTCGCTATGAAACTCTGTGGTCGGGCTTAGTTTTTGGGGAGGAGAATAAGGAGGAAAAAAATTCTGCCTCTGCCTACCAGCATCCATCGTTATTCATCTGGCTAGCGTCTTGTCGGTGTGGGAGAAAATGGAGGGCTATTTGGAAACTGGAAGAATATTTGCTGGGTGAGCAGGAAAGAGACAGCAAGGAGCCTGGGCGTGGCTTAGCTCAACTGTTCTGTACTAAGGCTGCCGGGTGCTGCTGTGAAATTGAACCTCCTCTGCTTGTGTTTTGCCTTTGGAAGAGATTTCTTTTCAGGTGGGGAGGCGGAACAGAACAGCACCAGAGCGTGTTAATAACAACAGCAATAATAATAATAATAATGGAGGAAATACTCTAAATGCTCTGAGGGTCATTTGGAAAACTTCTTTCTCAGGGAGCCCCTAGGAGCCAAGAGGAACAGACGTGCCAAATTTCAAGTTTGTAGGCTTTACGGTTCTGGAGATTTTGTGATGATGCATGGGTGATATATATATATTTAGATATATATATATATATTTCTAAAAGATCTGCTCGTGTTCTCAAGCAAACCTGCCCTCCGCCATTCCTGGATTTCTTGCTCCTGACAAAGACCCCACCCGAATCCCACCCCCACCAAACCGAACTCTGCTCCCAATTCATCTGTCAGAAGCCCAAGGCACATACTTCAGTGAGTTCCCGTCCTTCTGCCTCATCCTCTCTGGAAATGCCTTTCGATGGCAGCTCGCCGAGGAATTTGAATCCGAACCCGGGGAGGATGCTGAAGAGCTCCGTCTGGGAAGGGAAGGGCAAGAATGAGTGGGGGGGGGGGTGAGGGAAGTGGAGGGGATATGAAGAAGAACCTGCCTCGCTTTTCCTTGGCACGCACAAATCTTCCACTCACTCTTAGGCAATCCTTGACTTATGACCACCGTGGGGCCCAACGTTTCCATCAGTAAGTGAGACAGTTAAGTGAATGGGGCCCCCGTTCAACAGCCACTGAATGAATCCCTGCAGCTGTTCAGTTAATAACGCAGTCCGACTTCCCCATCAACTTTGCGACACGGCGACCGTCGTAAACGCGAACCACTTGCCAAGCCGCCGAGTTTCGATCACGGGAGCCTAGGGACGCTGCAACAGTCGTTAAGTGTGTTAAAATGGCCGTGAGTCCTTTTTTTTGGGTTGCTGTTATACGTTCGAACATCACTAAAGGTTGCAAGTTGTATTACCATTGAAGGAACTCAGATTTTGCGTCCCCCATGCAATCTTGTAGACTGGGGGAGGTGTGTGTGTGTGTGTGTGTGTCCAACTTCGGCAGCTTTTAAGACCTGCGGACTTCAACTCCCAGAATTCCTCAGCCAGCATGGCCACCATCTTGCGTGCGGGGAGGGGGGTGCAAGCTGGAACGCTAGTCCTCATGGTTACACTTGAGGTGTTTCCAAACAAGAGGGATGGCGAATAAATTTGATAATTAAATAGTGAAGAAAATGCCGTTCAGCCTCCGTCTCGGGAGGCCTTGCCCTTCGACCTCCTTCCCAAATGTCCAGATGGCATTTAATTTTTAATTTTTGAAATGATATGATATTGAGAAACTATTTATTTCAAGGCAAGCAATTGATGGCCTTAAGCAATTAATCTCAGGGACTATCATCTATTATAGATCTATGTTCCTATGCATAACCTCCCTCTCTCTACTTTTCCTTCCTTCCTTTTCTTCTCCTTTTCTTTCCTCCTTCCTTCCTTTTCTTCTCCTTTTTCCTCCTTCCTTCCTTCTTTCCTTTCCTTTTCTTCTCCTTCCTTCCTTCTTCTCCTTCCCATCCTTCTTTCTTCTTTCCTTCCTTTCCTTCCCCTTCCCATCGCCTTCCTTCTTTCCTTTCTTCCTTTTCTTCTCCTTCCCATCTCTTTCCTTTCCATCTCCTTCCTTCTCTTTTCCTTTTCATCTCTCCTTCCTTTTCTTCTTCCCATCCTTCCTTCCTTCCTAGCAACCTTCCTACCTATCATCTATCAGCCAGGAAGAACAGCTCAAAAGTGAAATTCCTTCCTCATACATTTAACAGCGAAGGATGAAAAGACGTTTCCCTGCATTTCCGACCCCAGAAACGAGCTTTGGCTGCCTGCCGTGCCTTCGCCGTGGGTCAAAGCAGCCCTGCCTGGCCCCTCTCACCTTCTGCAGAAGCTGCCTTCCCCTCTCCCTATGGAGAACGGTGGCGGTTTGAAGAGTCCCCTCCCCACCCCGTCCGCTCCTCGGTCCCGGCTGCAGGGCCACCACCAGGCGGGCCAGGGTCTTCAGTACATCCAGCTGGGCTGGCGGGTGCAAATCCCCGTGGACGAGGGCCACAATCCGGACAATTTTCAGCCCTGCGAAGGAAAGGAGGTTCTGGAGGAAACCCTCAAGCGGTCTCAGGATTCTCTCAGACCCTGGGGAGATTCACCGGGAAGAGAGGAACAGAACCAGACGGTGGCTGAAGTCCAAAAACTGGGCTTCCTTGTGGAGTAAATTCTGTCTGTCTGCCTGCCTTGAATCAATTATAATAGATCAATGTTCCTATGTATCTATGGAGCCTCGGTGGCGCAGTGGTTAGAGCGCAGTACTGCAAGCTGCAATTTGAACTGCAATGGGGCAGTTCAAATCCCCCCCAGGCTCAAGGTTGACTCAGCCTTCCGTCCTTCCGAGGTGGGTAAAATGAGGACCCAAATAGTTTGAGAGGGCTGTAAAGCACTATAAAGTGGTATCTAAGTCTAACTGCTATTGCTATTGCTATCGCTCTCTCTCCCTCCTCCCTCCCCCCCCCTCTCTATACACACACACACACACACACACACACACAGAGTATACCTATCTACCTCTTCCTTCCTTCTTACCTACCATCTATCTAAGAAATCTGTCTGTCTGTCTGTCTGTCTATCTGTCTACCTATCTATCTATAGCACTTATACACTGCTTAACAGGGCTTTTACAGCCCTCTCTAAGCAGGTTTACATAGTCAGCCTCTCGCCCTCAACAATTTGGGTTCTCGTTTTACCCACCTCGGAAGGAGGGAAGGCTGAGTCAACCTTGAGTTGGTCAGGTTCGAACTGCTGGCAGTGGCAGAGAAAGAGAGAGAGAGAGACAGAGAAAGAAAGAAAGAAAAGGAAGGAAGGGGCAGACTGAGTTAATCTTGAGCTGGTCAGATTCGAACTGCTGGCAGTGGGCAGAGAGAGAAAGAGAGAAAGGAAAGAGAAAGGAAGGAAAGAAGGAAGGAAGGAAGGAAGGCTGAGTCAATCTTGAGCCTGGTCAGATTCGAACTGCTGGCAATGGGCAGAGAGAGAAAGAAAGAAAGGAAAGAGAAAGGAAGGAAAGAAAGAAGGAAGGAAGGAAGGAAGGAAGGAAGGAAGGAAGGAAGGAAGGAAGGAAGGAAGGAAGGAAGGAAGGCTGAGTCAATCCTAAGCCTGGTGAGATTCAAACTGCCAAACTGCAGGCAGCCGGCCGTCAGTAGCCTGCCGTACTGCTTCCAAACCACTGTGCCACCGAGGCTCAATCTCCCCCATTCCTCCCTCCCCACACACCCCTTTTCACTCACCAGCCACGTTCGCTCTCCTGGGCAGCTGTGCCAGCACCTGGCAGACGGAGGGGAAGGGAAGGCGGAGGAGCAGCCAGCTGAGGGAAGCCAGCACGAGCGTGGTGGGTCCCCGTGAGGTGGTAGCCAGGCAGGATGCCAATTCCGAAGCGGAGAATACCCGCAGGGTCAGGCCGTTGCCCCTCCCGGACCAGCCCAGGGGATCAGGGAAAGCATCGTGGAACAATATCCTGCAAGGAAGGAAGCGCATTATAGGCAGTCCACACACCGAACCCCAAATTTCTGCTCGCTAAGCGAGACATGTGCGAAGTATTTGACTCGTTTTACGACCCCTCTGGCCACGTTGTTAAGCGAGGCAGGAATGAAAGTATTAGGCGGCTATGAGGATGCTAAAAAAACGGTCGTAAGTGTGAAAAACCTGGTCACAAGTCATTTTTTTTTCCAGTGCTCAACAGTCACTCAAGAAATGGCTGTTAACCAATAAAGCAGAATATTCGTTGCTCGGGGTTGAAAGAAAAGAGTCCTCGGTGGCCTCTGAGCTCGGTTGCTTCCTTGCAGACATTTCATGACCCAACTATTATTGTGTACCTTGCTGGCTGTGTCCTGCACACTGAACCACAAAGTAAGTGACCCACACAAATCCCATAAAGCTGAGTGGAAGAAACACAGCTCAACATCAGCGAGAGCCAGAGATCTTTTTGCAAATGTTACAGCCAAACGTTTATAGGGTTAAGTCTAAATTTTGGACTGGCTCACAGTGGGCAGCCAAGAAAGCCAACGCAATCCTAAATTGCCTTAACAGAGGGATACAATCTAGACGAAGGGGGGTACTAACACCATTCCATAAAGCCTTAGTAAGACGGGAGGGCAGAACTGGCGCCACAGTGGTATGACGTGCGATCTTGAGGCTCCAAGATCGCCGCCAATACTTCCGCTGTCAGACTGTCCCAGGACTTAAACCATCCCGTAGAGACGGTGATAGAGACAGGCGCATACTGTCGATCCCAGAGGCATTGCAAAGTCCCTGGTAGAGCCAGGAGAAGCCCTTTTTGCTAGCAGTGGAGAGGCAGCCATTCAAGCTGCTGAAACTGGGACAGCTCCGGAACGGAAGAGATCCGGAAAGAAAGTGTGTCAGTTTGGTGAGATGAACTTCTACTTATTATTTTTTGAAGAGAACACCCTAAAAGACTTAAAGTGAAATTAAAAGTGAAGATAAAAGTGAGAATAAAAGAGGTTAAGAGGCGAGATTAAGCTAAATTTAAATAGAAGGTGGTTTGTTTGTTTTTTTTTTTTCCTTTTTATTGGAACTTGGAATTTGGTTAAAGCTTCATAATTTTAAACTGGACTGGTCTTTTTCTCTAACTTTTTTACTTTTTATATAAAGTCTCTTTTGACTAGGACCCTTTTCTTTTAGCTTTTTCATTTGAGGGGTGTGTTTTTTTCCCCTAAAACCTTTTTCTTTTTATCTATTCCTGTCTTTGGATAGACGAGGGGAAGTGAAAGTGAAGGGATATAAGCAATGCTGCCATCTTTAGGCTTGGATACATTGGTAGATTTTTTCCCCTCCTTTTTTTATTTGTTGATGCATTTGTGTTACATTCAAGGACTCCGAGCCCTTTTACTGAAAAGATAGTGGGATGAGCATGATAGATTGTTCATACAGGTGCTCCTCTCCGAAACTACTGATAGCCAGAGTCTGGAGTTGAAGTTGAAAGAAAGAAAGATTAAGTGACCTTGAAAGTAGAACTGTAAATTCTGAGTTGATTAACCAGAGAGCCTTGGACATTTAAGTGGCCGTGGCTTGCTCCCAATTAGAACTGTTTTGTTATCTTTTTCTTTTTTTTACTACCCCTCCAGCTGGATTTTTATGTTTGAACTTTTTAATCTAGGAAATAAGAATATATTTTTCCTCCTTTTCTTTTGCTTTACCCTTTTTTTATTAAGGGGAATACATAGACCTCTATTTTTTATTTTGTTTTTTTTTTCTAATTTTTTCCTATCTTTTTCACCCTCTCTTCTTTTTACATTTTTCTTTTCTTTTTTATATATAACTGGAACCAATTGGATTAAGGTATACACGTGCCTGAAGATTCTTCCTTTTTCTCTTTTTATTTTTTATTTGGGTGGCAGTTGTCTGCCCTTGCCTCTTATTCCTTTTTTTATTATCGAGTATTACAAGATGAGTAGAAAAATAGCAGCTTCAGTTTCTTCTATACCAACTTCTTCCTCTTTACCATCTGGAGGACAATGATCAATACAGATGATATTGCAACAGGAGAAGGAGAAGGAAGTGACGCTGAAGATGATTATGCAAGGAATCCAAAATATACAAGCAAAAACAGACAACGTTGAAAAGAGAACAGGGAATATTGAGCAAAGAACAGAAAAGACAGAGGAGAAAGTTGAGAATATCCAACAGATGATGATGAAATGTGAGGACAAATTCAAGAAAATTGAAGAACAAGATATACAAAGAGATAAGAAAATTGGAGATATTGATAATTGATTGAGTGAAGTTGAAAGAGACAGGAGCAGATCTTTGGGATGGAAAATAGACAGGTCAGAATTTCATCTGAGATTCCAAAATATAGAAGAAGAAAAGGGTGAAAACCTTGCTGAAATAATGACAGAAATCCTGGCAGAAATGTTAGAGATAACTAAAGAGAAGATGATGGATGGAATGGATGAAGTGTTCCATATCTATACAAGATATGCAATGAGAAATAAACTACCAAGAGCACACTAGATTGACAAAGAAAACTATCAAAACATAGATACTCCAGGTGGCAAGAGAGAAAACGCTAAAGTACTGTATAAAGACAAATAAATTTTGGTACTGAAACAAGTGCCAAGAAGAGTGAGAGAGATGAGAATACTTATTTCTGACTAAAGAGTTACTTAAGAGAGGAGTAAATTACAGATGGTTAATACCAGAAGGTCTCATGTTCTCCTGGCAGGAACAAAAGCACAGAATTGACACAGATGAAAAAGCTGAGCTATTCTATCTAGAATATTTTAGAGAAAAAGAGGAAGATACAAGAAAAGAAGAGTCACTAATTGAATTTTAAGAGGAGTGTATAACAGCAACTGAAAAAGAAGAAGGAGCAGATCTAGATCTAGTAGAGCAACAAATCCTTCTTATAAAGTCTAAAATGGATGAGAGAAAATTGATCACAATTAATATAATGGACTTAATTTAGCCACTAAAAGAAAAAAAGTATTCTATAAACTAGAGAAATTAAAGTTTGATATAATCTGCCTACAAGAAGTACATATTAAAAAACAACATGAATATAAATTGAAGCAACAAAAATTAAGGAAACTACTTACATCGTTGACACAGTGTAAAAAAAGAGGTGTGGCTTTATACATTAGAGATGCAATCCCTGCGGAACAAATTTATATAGATGATAATGGAAGGATTTTGATGGTGGAGATAATGCACAATAATGTAAAAACACTCTTAATAGCAATATATATAACAGCAAGATGCAGTACACTGAAGGAGGATAACTATCTTAAACTCAAACAACAGATTGCAACAGATTTGATAAAATGGGAAAACTTGCAATTATCATTGATTGGGAGAATATCTACAATTAAGATGAATGTATTGCCTAGAATTTTATATTTATTCCAGACAATTCCAATCAGATTAGGGAAAGAGTTTTTTGAAGATCTAAATAAAATAGTGTTAAAATACATTTGGCAGGGAAAGAAAGGGAGAATAAAACTTAAACTATTACAAGATACAAGAATAAGAGGAGGATTCGCTTTGCCCAATTGGGAATTATATTATCAGGCGACAAATTTGATGTGAATAAAGGAATGGATAACATTAAGGAACTGTAGATTATTGACCCTAGAAGGACACAACTTGCTGTTGGGATGGCATGCTTTCCTCTGGTATAAGGGAACTAAAACATAAGAATATTTTAGAAGACATTATATTCGAGAGGCATTGTTTTTAAACTGGGAGAAGATAAAAAAGCAAAATTACTTAAAAATTCCATTATGGATATCTATTATTGAAGCTTTTTCTTATCCAATAACATATAAAAAGGAACAAACAGTTAGATATGGTGAGATACTGAATGAAAAGGGTGAACTTAAATCTATGCAAGCGCTGGAAGAACAAGGTATAAAAATGAATTGGTTTTCATATGTACCAATACAATCTAGATTTGATAAAGATCTTAAAACAGAAGGTTTCTCTGATAAGTTGACTGATTTAGATAAAATTTTGATGGGTACTGATGAAAAGATAGTTAAAAATGCGGACATTTATTAGAATTTAAATTAGAGGAAGAACAAGTTAAAGAAACAATGATTGCTTGGGGAAAAAAATTCGGATATTGGTATTGATTTAGAGAAATGGTAAAAATTGTGATCCCAAAATTATAAAATGACAATGTCAACTGCTTATAAAGAAAATTTGTATGTTTTACAGGTGGCACCTACCCCTCCGATGAGAATTGCCAGAATGTTTAAGAACAAATTGGATAAATGTTGGAAATTCATCAGATACCTGGTTCATATTACCATATGTGGTGGACATGTTCGGATACAAAAAGATATTGGACTAAAATCCACACATGGTTGGAAAAAATGATAAAACAACACATAGATTTTAAACCAGAGATATTTTTATTGGGAATCATACCGGAAATATACAACAAAGAATTGAAATATTTGATTATAAAGGTTTTAACAGCGGCTAGAAATGTATTTGCTAAGAATTGGAAAAATGAAAAAATATCTTTGCAGGAGGAAGTTATTAAGAAAATTATGGACTGTGCTAAAATGAGTAAATTGATATTTGAAATTAGAGAACAAGAAGAGAAATAATTTTATTTGATATGGGATTTATTTTACCAATGGCTAGATAAAAAGACATGGCAATGAAATAGACTAAGTTTCGTAATAGACGATCAATAGATTGATATAGAATATAATATAAAATATATAGCTATTGGATAAATGTACAATATACATTTATAAGAAAATCTAGAATATATAATATAAAATGATGGAATAATAGTTTAGTCAAATAACTGATAAATATATAAGCATATACTAGATTGACAATTTGAGAACCTATATAACTTTTAAGGACTATGAAAGAATAGCACAAAAGATCTGTAACCAACTGACACACTGTATGTATATAATTGGAAGATGGTTTTATTTTGATGGTTTTATTTGTATATGTTTGTCTTAAAAAATAATAATTAAAAAAAAGCCTTAGTAAGGCCACACCTAGAGTACTGCATCCAGTTTTGTTCACCACATTATAAAAAAGATGTTGAGACTCTAGAAAAAGTGCAGAGAAGAGCAACCAGGATGATGAGGGGACTGGAGGCTAAAATATATGATGAGCGGTTGCAGGAACTGGGCCTGGCTAGTCTAGGGAAGACCAGGGGAGACAGGGTGGCAGTGCTCCAATATTTGAGGGGCTGCCACAGAGAGGAGGAGGGGGTCAAGCTATTTTCCAAGGCATCCGAAGGCCAGACAAGGAAGAATGGATGGAAACTGAACCAGGAGAGATTCTACCTGGAAATAAGGAGGAATTTTCTGACAGAACAATCAACCCATGGAACAGAAGTTGCCTTCAGAAGTGGTGGGAGCTTCATCCCTGGAGGATTTCAGGAAGAGACTGGGCTGCCCTCTTGTCAGAAATTGTATAGGGTCTCCTGCTCGGACGGGGGGATTGGACTAGATGATCTACAAAGTCCCTTCCAACTCTGTTCATCTGCTCTCAAATCTTTCTCACATACAAATACAAGCACACACAAACATATACTTACTGGGAGGTCACTTCAGTGCTCAGCCCATCCTTGAATTCCAATTCTGGGAGGTCAAAGCTGAGAACGTGGATGGACTCTGCCCTAGAGAGAGAGAGAAAATTAAGGTGTGGTTACAGCAACAATGTTCACACTAAATGGGAAAAGAAACCTGTTTTGAATAGAATACCTTTATCCTCATTGCATTCAAAATACAATGAAATTTGAAAGCTACTCCAGCACAGGGCCCTCCAACACCACATCACAATCACACTACACAGTATTTAAAAATTAAAATAATTAAAGTAATAATAGTAATAATTAAAAACTTCGTCTAAAACCTATTTAAAACATATATTAAGTTAGATCATTTAAAAATGCCACTTTATACATAGGACTAAATCACAAATGTACTGTTTGATTCAAGGCAATTATTGCCTTGGAAAAGAAACTGTTTCTCAGTCTATTAGTCCTCATTTTAAGACACCTATAATGTCTCCCTGATGATAACAATTCGAAATATGAATGACCAGATGAGAACGGTCTTTGGAAATTTTTAGTGCTCTAGAGGAGTCTGGTCTTCGCAATCTCTTTCAAAGAGGAAAGAGAGCTACCAATGATGTTTTTTGTGCTGTGTTTATAACTCTCTGGAGCATCATCTTATCCACTACAGAGCATCCAGCGTACCACACCGTTACATAGTATGCCAAAATGCTGTCAATGTTAGAACGGTAAAAAGTAACCGGCAACCTCTCACCCAGACCACTCTTTTTCAGCAGCCTCAGAAAGTGCAGGCGCTGTTGGGCCTTCTTTGCAGTGGCCATAGTGTGGACCTACCAAGTAAGGTTGTCAGAAATACGAGTTCCTAGAAATTTAAAACTATGAACTCTTTCCACACAGTCTCCACTGATATATAGTGGGAGAGGCTCTGCTTTGCATCATCTGAAGTCTATAATCAATTCTTTGGTCTTTTTGATGTTCAGGGCGAGGTTATGACTCTTGCACCAGAAGACCAGTCTGAGAACCTCTGACCTATAGGCTGTTTCGTCTCCTTCTGATATGAGTCCCAACAATGTGGCGTCGTCTGCAAATTTTATTATAGAGTTAGTGGGACAAGAGGGAGCATGTGTAGAGTAAATACAAAAGGGGGCTCAGCACACAACTCTATGGAGAGCCAGTGCTGAGAGCAAGAGTGGAGGAAAAATAGCTGTCAATCCTAACAGTTTGGGGTCTGTTAGTAAGAAAGTCCCAGCAACCAAATGTAGGTTAGTCCGCTCTATTGTGCTCCCCATAGCAACCTCTGGTTGTGAAAGCTAGACCTTAAAAAAGGCAAAATGGGAAGAAAAAACTCATTTGAACTGGGGGTGGTGCCTGTATTGTCCTCGGACAACGAACTACTGGAACTATAGATCCCTGGAAGGCAAAATCACTGGAGAAAGCAATTGTGGTACCAACGATTGACAATTGGGGCACCTTCCTTGGCTACTGTTCATTTTAACTCATACATCTGTACAACAAAGTGTAGCCAATAGGGGACAAAACTGTTGAGGTTCGCCAGCAGCCTGTGCACATAGCAGCGGAATCGGACAGTGGGGAAGAACAGGGACCAGTCCAGGAGTCTGAGGGGGGACTCAGACGAGGGTCCTGTGTCCGATGCAGGAATGGGGTCAGGACCATCTGGGAGTGGGGTGCTACCTTCGGAGCCTCCAGAACCTGGCAGCAGCAAGGCAGAGGAACAGCGGGAGCCTGTTCCCAGTGTGCATATGCGCAGAGCTGCTAGAAGGCAAGAGCAGCTGAGACAAAAGGGGCGACTCAGGAGTAAGGCTGGGAGATTATTGCCCCTCCCCTAAGAGATAAAAGTCAGGCTTCAATGACGAAACCTATGCAGGAAGCAAGGTCGTTTGCTCTGTTCTGATTAATCCATGAAGCTCTGTGTGGACTTTGTACTTTGGTTGGGTTTTTCTCTTTACAGTTCATTTGGCACTTTAGTTGTTGGCAGCAATTCAAAGGAGAGCTTTCTCCTTTCACAACCAGAGGTTGCTACGGGGAACACAATAGAGCGGACTAACCTACATTTGGTTGCTGGGACTTTCTTACTAACAGACCCCAAACTGTTAGGATTGACAGCTATTTTTCCTTATCTCGAGGAACTGTTTGGGACTCATTATGGGCTGGCAATGAACATAATTCCCAGCTGTTGAAATAAAACAAGAGTTGTTTGGATGAAGCGTGTGCTTCATTATGGTCTCAGGAAGCATTGGTGAAAACAGAAACTTCCTATGTTCTCCCAAAGCTACCTCTGGTTGTGAAAGTTGGACCTTAAAAAAAGTAAGACGGGAAGAAAATCAGCTCGTTTGAGCCAGGGTGCTGGAGAAGGCGCCTGTGTGTTGCTTGGACAGGTGACTCCCAGCTATTGGCAGCTGGCATCAAGCATAGGAGGTCATTTAGGCAAGCCAAATGGGTGGCATAGACATCCGATACAGCGATAAATTGAAAGCCTCTGGGAGTCTCCCACTCACCGCCGGGCGGCAGCTGTGATGAAGCTCTTCAGCAGGGAGCGGCCTTCGCAAGCAACTGAATCTGCCAGAAGGAAAAAACAAAGCTAGGTCTTTTGGGTTGAGTCTCCTGGTTCGGTTTTTAAGAGTCATTCTTGATAATATTTCAATCCTGTGTTCTTTAAACCTTCTATTTTTTAACCTGTCCTATAACCTGCAAGTTGCTCAGAGTCACCTTATAAGGGAGACGGGCGGCATAAAACGTTGCAATATTAATAATGAAATAAAACAAAAAACCCAGGAGGGACACAGACTGGTCAGCCAAAGCATCTCTCTTGACCACTCACAAACAGCTGCTTCCTCCTGGACACTCTCTGCCTTCCTCAGCTGGCACTCCCATTGGAGGCGGAGGGGGGGGGGCTGGAGAGATGGGATGCCACTAGGAGATCCCTGCATGTGACAGACCAGTAAAATATAACCTATGGGAGGATGGGGGGGCACCAGGTGATTTCCCTCACATGCAGATCCCCTGAAGGGGATGGGAGGCCACCAGGTGATCCCCTGCATGCAACAGACCACTGGGAGATCCCAAAAGGGATGGAAGCCCATCAAGAAGATCCTCTGCACGCAATAAGACCACCAGATCCCATGCAGGAGGTATTGGAGGGCACCAGGAGAGCCCCCCCCTTGCATGTGATAGGCCACTGTGCAGGGGATGGGAGGCCATCTGGGGATCCCCTGCATGCAACAGGCCACCAGAAGATGCCCTGAAGGGGATGGAAGCCCATCAGGAGATCCCCTACAGGAGGGATGGGGGACCACGAGGAGATCCCACAGCTCCAAGCTGGACGCCACAAGCAATCCCCGCCCCTCCCTCCCCAGCTGTCCCATAAAGGGGGCGCCCCTCCGCCGTAGCTTGCGGGGGGTGGGGGAAAGCCTCGGCCTCGAGAGCCGCATGTCCCCGACCAGCCCCTCACCCTGGATGAGGAGCAGCCCCTCGGCGGCCCCGGACAGCAGCGCCTCCAGCATTCCTCCGCGGCTCTACCGCCTCCTCGGGACTTGGCTCCAAGCGGCCGTCGCCCGCGCGCCCTGGTGACGTCACCGCGTCACGAGGGGAGGGAAAAAAACAGCTGCGTGTGGAAAGGCCGCAACGCATTTTCGCCTCTGAGGCCATAGGTGGCTAACGGAGCGCCTGATTGGAAAAAAAAAAAGCGGAGGAAGCACCTCCCCCCGCTCCCATGGGTCTTTTGCATTTTTCTCTTCAAAACAGAGTTAGGGGAGGGCAGAAGAGAGGTTTCAGCGCCATATCTGGCCGGCTGAAGCCAAACACGACTGAAAGCCGCTTCAGATTGCATCTCCACCCCTCTCGCTGGACCCAGAGAAGCCACTACAAAGCCCATGGTGCACGCGCCCGGAAGAAGCGCCAGGCGGCAATGGGCCTCCCTGTCACATCCCACTGGGCGGACACAAGCCCCGCAAAGAAGACACCAGGCGACCCAGCGGCGAGAGAAGGGTTGCAAATCGCCTCGGCCGTCAAACGCGACGCCGTTGCTAAGCTGAGCGGGCCTGTTGTTAAGGACGGCCGTCAAGCGCGGCGTAATTAGAAAGCGGTTGACGAGCGAAGATACTGCTAGGGTGAGAAAGCAGGTCGTCAAGCGCAGCCCGGTTGATAGGCTGGAGGCCGGTGGTCAAGCAAGGCCGTCAAGCGCGGGCCAGTCGTGAAACATGGCCGTCGAAAGCAGCCCCTGTTGCTAGGCAGAGCGGCCGGTCGCCAAGCGCTCCGTTCGTTGCTAGACAGTCCTGCGCTGCCGCTCAGCGCGCGGCGTCGTTTCTAGGCAGAGCCGGCGGGTCGTCAAGCGCGGCCGTCAAGCGCGGCCGGGCGCCCTCCTGCCGCCAAGCGGGGCGGCGGCGCCATGCCCCACTGCCGTAAAGCGCGGCCGGCCGCCCTGCTGCTGCGGGGGCCTGGTCGGGGCGGGATGCTGGGCGGCGGCGGGGCCGGCGGGGCGGCCGGGGGGGCCTCTCCGCTGCCGCTGCTGCACCCGCGGACGGGCCGGCTGGTGACGGTGTCGCGAGGCGGGAGGAGCGCCGCTCGCTCGCAGCCCGGCCAGGAGTTCAACCACGGGCTAGTGTTGAGCCGGGAGCCCCTCGCCCCCGGGGCCCTCTTCACCGTCCGAATCGATCGGAAGGTGATGGAGGGGGAGGAGGAGGGCAGGGGAGGGGTCTCCGAGTGAAGGCCGAGGCGATTGGAGGGCGGGGGGGGGTCTCTTGGGGATGGACATGCGCTGTAGGAGGGGGGAGGCTCTCGGGGGAGGGAGGCTGCAGGAGGGGGGAGGGGTCCCCCAATGAAACCTAAAGTTGGGGAGGGGGTCTTGGAGAAGGAGAGGGGCACTGAGGGATGGGGAGATCCTCGGGGGTCTCAGGGGAGGGGCTTCAGGAGGGAAGGGAATTGGGGGGGTCTTGGGGATGGAGATGCTCTGTGGGAGGGTGGAGGACCTGGGGGGGACTCAGGGGAGGGGGCTTCAGGAGGGAAGAGGGTGGGCAAAGGGAGGAGGAATGGGGGGGACTTAGGGAGGGGGATCCACTGTGGGAGGGTGGAGGACCTGGGGGGGTCTGAAGGGGAGGGAGAGAAGGAGGGCAGGACAGGGGTCCCTAATGAAGCCTAAAGCAGTTTGGGGAGGGGGTCGTGGGGATGGAGAGATCTGTTGTAGGAAGGCGGAGAGCAACGGGGTCTCAGGAGGGGGGGGCTTCAGGAAGGAAGGAGGTAGGCAAGGGGAGGGAGAATTGGGGGGTTCTTGGGGATGGAGGTGCGCTGAGGGAGGGTAAAAGACTTGGGGCGGGGGGGTCTCAGGAGCGGGGTTGCAGGAGGGGAAGGAGAAGGGGAGGGGTCTCCAAATAAAGGTAGGGGGGCTATGAGAGGGATGCGGGAGGGCTGCCCTCCCCTCTTGGGGGTCGCAGGGGAAGAGGCCGGAGGAGCAGCCACCCTTTCTTTGCAACCCCCCAGGGGAGGGGGCTGCAGGGAAGAAGAGGACAGCAGTCCCCAAATGAAGGATGCGCCAATAGGGTGGGGTGGAGTTGGAGGGTGGGAGGAGGGGGCGGAGCCTCAGGGATCATAGGGTGGGGTCCACAAAATATGGAGGCAACTGGGGGGGGCTCTTGGGTGACTGAGCTCCCTCTACCCCTCAGAGTCTGGGGGGGGCAAAGGGGAGCTGGAGGTGCAGAGCTCCCTCCCCCTCCATGGGGAGGGAGAGAGGATACCCCTCCTATTCTGAGTCTCCCTCCCTCTATCACTTCTCTCTGGGCTACAAAATGGGGTTTTCGGGGGGGGGTTGAACTCCAAAGAAAGAGACTCCTGGAGATGCCCCCACTCAGAAAACACTTCCAGGATCCACCCAGAACTCTTGCAAGAATATTGACCCTCCCCAAGAACTCTTGTCACTCCCACCCCCCAAAATCCCTGGCCGCTAGGTTTAAGCTACCCCTGTTTGAAGGAGGCCTGACCCCCCCCCCGAGTCCCCCACTTTGCTGACGCCGAGTGCGAATCCCTGACACCCTCCCCTTCCATCCACTTTTCCCGCAGGTCAACTCCTGGAGCGGCTCCTTGGAGATCGGGGTGACCGCCTTGGACCCCAACCACCTGGACTTCCCCAGCAGTGCCACCGGCCTCAAGGGGGGCTCTTGGATCATCTCTGGCTGCTCCGTCCTGCGCGATGGCCGCTCCATCCTGGAGGAGTACGGTCAGGACCTGGACCAGCTGGGTGAAGGCGACCGGGTAGGCATCCAGCGGACAGCCAGCGGGGAGCTGCACCTCTGGGTCAATGGCCAGGACTGCGGCGTGGCAGCCATGGGGATCCCGCCTTGCGTCTGGGCCGTGGTTGACCTCTATGGCAAGTGCACCCAGATCACAGTGGTGCCAGGGAACGTGGAGGAAGCGGAAGAGGGACCCTCCCGCGATGAAGGTAAAAAAAAAAAAACCCTCAAAAGAAAAAAAAAGATAAAATAATGTTACATATATTGACAGTGGCCAGAACAGCCTATGTGCAACTGTGGAAAGAGCGTATGGTCCCAATGGAAGAATAATTAATTTTACAAAATATAGCAGAGATAAGAATTAGAAAAGACAACTATAAGAGAAACCTCAAAAGAGTGATACGCAATATGTAAACAGATGGACAAATAAGTAACAATAGTAATTTCAACTAAAGGAAATATATATCAACAATATACTGTAGAATAGAATAGAACAGAATATAGAATAGAATACCTTTATTGTCACTGTATTCCACGAATACAATGAAATTTGAAAGCTACTCCAGCACAATGCTCCAAACACCACATCACAATCTATAGAGTATTTAAAAATTAAAATAAATAAAATAAAAAAATATGTACGAATAGTTGACGGAAATGTATGATAATGTTATATGTTGATACAAAAGCTGTTGAATAATCAAACTAAGATCTGTACTGGTGGAAAACAATAAAAAATTATTTAAAAAAAAACAAAAAACCAGAGAATCGGCAGAGCTGTTGAGGAACCAGACAAGAAAAATAACACAGCAGGGTTAGGGCCACGCATGAATGGGGCCATCATTTAGCGCCACAGGTGAACGATAAGAGTGCGGTGCAAGGGTAAAGAAAGCGCGGGTATTTTTCTCCAAATCTCCACATTCAAATGTGGGTGTCAGGGCTCTGACTATACACCCCATTCAAATCATGTTTTTTAGCCGCATCTCTCAGAGTTTCCTTCCTTCCTTTCCTTTCCTTTCCTTTCTTTATTTAGTCATGGTTACGTGGTGTATGGAGGTGGTGACCCTTTGAGAGTGGGCTGCAGTGAAATTTCATTTTAATGTATACCGATTGGTGTATATTCAAAGTGACAATAAAAGTTGCTTTAAGTCCGGGAGGGCAGGGTGTCTTCCAACTTGATTGCTTGACGGCTTGGGGACTTCCAACTCCCAGAATCCCTCCTCCAGTCAGGTCAGCTCAGGAGTTGCACGTCCACCAGTCTTCAACTTGCCAAGTTGGAAAGACCCTTGTTTTAAGTCTTAGTAAGACTTAAAGACACACCTGGAATCCTGCAACCAATTTTGGTCACCCAGTTAGAAAAAAGATGTTGGAGACTTGGGAAAAAGTGCAGAGAAGGGCAACTAAGGCGATCAAAGGCCCAGAGACTAGAACATACGAAGAAGAACGGTTGCTGGATTTGGGTTTGGCCAGTCTGGAGAAAAGGAGGTGTATGGGGGCGGGGAGGGGGGACATGATAGCAGCCTTCCAGGTTTTGAGGGGCCACCCCAAAGAAGAGGGGGGGTGTCAAACTATTATCCAAAGCTCCCGAAGGCAGGACAAGAAGCAACGGATGGAAACTCACCAAGGAGAGAAGCAACTTAGAACTCAGGGGAAACTTCCTAACACTGAGGACAATTAACCCGTGGAACTGCTTGCCACCAGAAGGTGTGGGAGCTTCATCCCTGGAGGCTTTTAAGAAGAGACTGGACAGTCACGTGTCTGAAACGGGATAGTGTCTCCTGCTTGAGCAGAGGGCTGGACTAGAAGACCTCCAAGGTCCCTTCCAGCTCTATTCTGATTGATTGATTGAATTCTGGGAGTTGAAGTCCCCCCCCCCATCTTAAACACTGGTCTTTAAAGAACTAATGTGGGGGATTTGGGACCGAAGGAAGGGAAGAGAAGGGATGGATATTTTGGTGCCCTGGTTTGGCAAAGGGACTGCTTTAAATAGCTCTCCCTGGACAGATCTGCGGGACGATTCATCCCCTACAGCTATACCCCTCTCCAGCACTCTGCTGCCTCGAAATCCAGGTAGTCCTCCACTTAAACAGTTTGTTTAGTGACCAGAGTTACAATGGCACTGGGGGGGGGGGAGGGAAAGTGACTTTAGGTCCATTTTTCACACTCGCAGCCTCCCCAGATTCGGCCGCTTGGCCACTGACTCGTTGGTTACGACAGCTGCTGTGTCCCCGATCCCCTTTGGCGACCTTCTAACGAAGTCAATCGGGAAGCAGAATTGGCTTCCTAATCACGTTACTCCCTTCACAATGGCTGTAGTTTGCTTAACGGCCGTGGCCAGAAAGCTCGGAGGATGGGGCAAAAACTCTCTCGCTTAGCTAGAGAGACCAGTCATAAGCTGAGGACTATCTGTGTCAGGCTGGCAAGAGAGGGGAAGGGTCTGCACGGTCACCCATTTTAAGGATGGGAACTCGCCGTGCGCAGAGAATCTCTCCTGGCCTCCCATACGGAGCCATCTTTTCAAAGCTCCTTGTGGGCTTGTTGGCTTGCCCCTTCAGGACCTCCTGAGCTAGGATTCCTGGCTTGTTCCTTTGCAATACGGCCTGTGGTTGCTCTCGGAAGCACTTCTGACATCTTTTCCTTCCTCTTCCTCCTCCTCCTCCTCCTCCTCGTCTTCCTCCTCTTCTCCGTAGCCGTGGAAGCGCCTTGCAACCAGACTCGGCCGGATAAATTTCCTAGTAGCCTGGAATCGGAGAATGGTGAGTCACTGGAAATAAGGGGGAAAATATGTTATGTTATGTTATGTTATATTATATTATATTATATTATATTATATTATATTATATTATATTATATTATATTATATTATATTATATTATACTATACTATACTATACTATACTATACTATACTATACTATACTATACTATACTATACTATACTATACTATACTATACTATACTATACTTGTATTGTATTATATTATTACATACAATACATACATATATGCATATATATATATATATGCATATATATATATAAATAAAAATATATGGAAATAAGGGTGTGTGTGTGTGTGTGAACGGCTGTGAAAGTCTGACTCAAACGAACACAATCTGATGATGGCAGATGAGATTCTGCCAAAACATTGCTACAACTTTGAAAGCACAACTATAATGGCTGAATACCGTGTGTGTGTATGTATATATGTATATGTCTGTGTGTTATGTGTATATATGGGAAAATACCCGAACAAAGCTGAATGCCAGACATGTAAGTACCCGTGAAAACATATGTGTGTGTGTGTATGTGTGTGTGTGTGTATATGTATGTGTATATATATATATATATATATATATATATATATATATATATATATATATATATATATATATTTATATTGTGTGTGTGTGTGTGTGTATGGATCTTTGGTTATTCGGGTTTTCTCCCGCATAAGATTGGAAGTATCTAGGCAACTTTTCGATGAAGTCTCATTCATCATCTTCAGGCTTGTGTCTTTGGCTTTGTGCTTCTCGGAGTAAGATTAACCTGAGCATAACCAAGCCCCCCCCTGAACAGAACACACCCCCAGCCAATCAGAACACAGCCAACCCCCCACCCAATCAAGTCATACCCCCACTAGCAGTTAAAAGGAAGAAGCAGCTGCAAGCTCACATCACTCTGAGAAGCACAGAGCTGAAGACCAAGCCTGAAGATGATGAATGAGACTTCATTGAAACGTTGCCTAGATACTTCCAATCTTACGCGGGAGAAAACCTGAATAACCAAAGATCCATATATGTGTGTGTGTGTGTGTGTGTGTGTATGGATCTTTGGTTATTCGGGTTTTCTCCCGCATAAGATTGGAAGTATCTAGGCAACGTTTCGATGAAGTCTCATTCATCATCTTCAGGCTTGTGTCTTTGGCTTTGTGCTTCTCGGAGTAAGACTAACCTGAGCATAACCAAGCTCCCCCCGAACAGAACACACCCCCAGCCAATCAGAACACAGCCAACCCCCCACCCAATCAGAACACAGCCAAGCCCCCACCCAATCAAGTCACACCCCCACTAGCAGTTAAAAGGAAGAAGCAGCTGCAAGCTCACATCACTCTGAGAAGCACAGAGGTGAAGACCAAGCCTGAAGATGATGAATGAGACTTCATCGAAACGTTGCCTAGATACTTCCAATCTTACGCGGGAAAAAACCCGAATAACCAAAGATCCGTGTGTGTGTGTGTGTGTGTGTGTGTGTGTGTGTGTGTGTGTAGGTTTCAGCAGCTCACCGGCTGTCTTCCCTTGCAATATGAAGCACTGGTTTCTGTCATCCTTTTTACAATTTGTTTTCCCTCCTGCCTTCATTATTATAAATAACTGGAATCAAGGAGAGAAGCAACTTAGAATTAAGGAGAATATCCTGACAGTGAGAACAATTAGCCAGTGGAACAACTTGCCTCCAGAAGTTGTGAATTCTCCAACACTGGAGGTTTTTAAAAAGATGTTGGATAACCCTTTGTCTGTAATGGTGTAAGGTTTCCAACCCAAACAAGGGTTGGGTACAACTCCCCGTCTCCTGGTGATTGGCCCAAAGGCACCCAGCTGGCTTTCACATCTAAAGCAAGTTTTGGGAGCTAGAACAAACTTGCTTCTCATTTGAATGAACCAGGCCTGGTTGTGGGGGATGGTGCCTTTGCCCCCATCAGAACCCCCCCCTTCACAAGATGGGCAGCCAGGAGACAATGGGGTGCCTGGCATCCCAACTGTGGGTATGTCGACCTCCACCCAAAACACAATCCCCTCATAGGCTTCTCCAGCACAGAGCTGTCGGAGGTGGTAAGCAATGCCATCCTGTCGGCCTACAACGGGAGCCTCCTCAACGTCAACTTGGGCAGCCCCCCCTCGGACTCCCCGCCCGGGGGTGCGCCCCCCATGACCTCCAACGACGCCCTGCTCTTCCACGAGAAGTGCGGCACCCTGATCAAGCTCAGCAACAACAACAAGACGGCCGAGAGGCGCCGGCCGCTGGACGAGTTCAACAATGGCGTGGTCATGACCAACCGGCCGCTGCGGGATAACGAGATGTTTGAGGTAAACGGGGTGGATAGCAGTGATGGGATTCAGCCAGTTCGCACCGGTTCGAGAGAACCGGTTAACTGGCTGAGCCATTTTGCCGAACGAATTGTTGGAAGAAATCGTAAGGGCAGAGAAGCAACTGATTAAATTATTTGAATCCATTTATTCCTCCTAGGAACCTTTCTGAGGTAAAATTAATTTTTAAATGCAACATTTCTTCAAATTTTGCGCCAGAGTTCTTGTATTTTCTTGCACTCCCACCACACAGAATAGCAAGTGCCCCATTCTTTCAAACATTTCCAGCATGTAATATATGATTTTAAAAAAAAAAAAAAAAAGCAGATACCTCCGTAATTATCCATGTAATTACAGCATCAAGATTATTACTTGCCCAAACAAGTCAAAAGAAATGCCAAGTGATGAAGCAGTAGTAGAGAAGATTTTTCAGTGCGCTTAGCTAAATACTATGACGTTAGAATTGAAAGAGTGAGACATATATATGCATATAAATGCTTATATTGTTTAATGATTTCGCTTATATAATAGTGTAAAGGCTTATATGTATGTCAAAGACAGACCACCATGTTCAAGATTTTTTTAAAAGTTTTATTTTTAATAAAAAAAATTTAAAAAAAATTTGAATCCCACCACTGGATGGGAGGTCCTGAGATCCCCCCTCCCCAAACCTCCAGACCCCAGAAAAGGAGCCGTTTGATGAGAGTTATTCTGTCTCAACCTTTTGTGACTTTGTAAGACAAGAAGAAATGTGGCAAAACGATTTTGTATTTAAAAAAAAAAAAAAATTAAAAAACTTTATTAAACAAATTTACAATTAAAAAACAATTAAAAATATATTACCATTCATTGCAGCATGAATGAGTGAGTGAACTCACTTTGACCTATTCTTAAGTATATAGAATATTACTAAATATTATTACAATTATCTTACATTTAATTTACATCATATTTTCATATATTTACATATTTATTTACATATTTACACATAAGTATACATAATTATGTCTATTCGTGCCAAATTATTTCATCATACCATCACCTTTCATTTCAGCTCTCTATTTTGCGTCTACCTTGCAGCCAATTGTATCATAAATTCCAAATTTCTTAGTACATCTCATCTCTTCTCCTTCGTTTCCATTGAAAGCCTATCCATTTCTACACATCTAAAACCTTTTTTGTTATCATAATATTGGAGGGAATGCTGTCACTATTCCAATTCTAGGCAAAGGCGATTCATGCTGCAGTTATTAGATGTAATATAATATATTGGAGTTTCTTACTTATTTTGTCTCTTAATATACCCAATAGGAATGTCTCTGGTCTCAATTTTGTTTTGTAATTTCCTCCAGCCATTGCCTAATTTTAAACCCAATAATTTTTAGCTTGGGGGCATGTCCACCACAAATGGAAATAGGTTCCCTGTTTATAATTTCCAACAATTTATTGGTCTGTTAGGGAACATCTTGTATTTTTTTTTAATTGGGTAACTTTCTTCATAGACGGTGGGAATGCGGTAGATGTAATATATCTTGATTTCAACAAAATGAGAAAAGAAGTAAACCCTGACAAGCTAAATTATTTTAAAAAGGGGGTGAGTTGGGGGTTGATTGGCATGAGAATTAAATGGGAAACTGATCTGCTGGCTGGGGGATTCTGGGAGTTGAAGTCCACAGGTCGTAAAAGTCAGAGAGGTTGAGGAATATGGCGGTAAGCTGTGTAGAAAATTTGCAGTGCTGCTTAAGTAGGACATAATGCTCTCAGCGGGCTCATGGGGGATGTTTAGCAAGGCTGAAGCATCTGGGATTTGTAGTCCGCTCCCTTTGAGCTTCCTGTTTATCTTCTCTCACCCCCGAGGAAGACAGACGCTGCTCAGTATTTCGTGTTTTGATCGATCCTTGTTGGTCTCCCCAAAAATCCCTTCATTTATCTATATCCTTTATTATTATTTGTACAAACAAGTCCAGGCTGTGAAAGTGACAAACACATCCATCTCCTCTTTTCCCAACAACAACGACCCTGTGAGGTGGTTTAGGCTGAGAGAGGGAGACTGACCTGAATTCACCATCTCCTGGGGATTGGCCCAAAGTCACCTGGCTGGCTTTCCTGCCTAAGGTGGGACTAGAACTCCCAGGCTCCTGCTGATTGCCCCAAAGTCACCCAGCTGGCTTTCCTGCCTAAGGTGAAACTAGAACTCCCAGGCTCCTGCTGATTGGCCCAAAGTCACCCAGCCGGCTTTCCTGCCTAAGGTGAAACTAGAACTCCCAGGCTCCTGCTGATTGCCCCAAAGTCACCCAGCCGGCTTTCCTGCCTAAGGTGAAACTAGAACTCCCAGGCTCCTGCTGATTGTCCCAAAGTCACCCAGCTGGCTTTCCTGCCTAAGGTGAAACTAGAACTCCCAGGCTCCTGCTGATTGCCCCAAAGGCACCCAGCTGGCTTTCCTGCCTAAGGTGAAACTAGAACTCCCAGGCTTCTGCTGATTGCCCCAAAGTCACCCGGCTGGCTTTCCTGCCTAAGGTGAAACTAGAACTCCCAGGCTCCTGCTGATTGCCCCAAAGTCACCCAGCTGGCTTTCCTGCCTAAGGTGAAACTAGAACTCCCAGGCTCCTGCTGATTGCCCCAAAGTCACCCAGCTGGCTTTCCTGCCTAAGGTGAAACTAGAACTCCCAGGTTCCTGCTGATTGCCCCAAAGTCACCCAGCTGGCTTTCCTGCCTAAGGTCAAACTAGAACTCCCAGGCTCCTGCTGATTGGCTCATAGTCACCCAGCTGGCTTTCCCGCCTAAGGTGAAACTAGAACTCCCAGGCTCCTGCTGATTGCCCCAAAGTCACCCAGCTGGCTTTCCTGCCTAAAGTGAAACTAAAACTCCCAGGCTCCTGCTGATTGCCCCAAAGTCACCCAGCTGGCTTTTCTGCCTAAGGTGAAACTAGAACTCCCAGGTTCCTGCTGATTGCCCCAAAGTCACCCAGTTGGCTTTCCTGCCTAAGGTGAAACTAGAACTCCCAGGCTCCTGCTGATTGCCCCAAAGTCGCCCAGCTGGCTTTCCTGCCTAAGGTGAAACTAGAACTCCCAGGCTCCTGCTGATTGCCCCAAAGTCGCCCAGCTGGCTTTCCTGCCTAAGGTGAAACTAGAACTCCCAGGCTCCTGCTGATTGCCCCAAAGGCACCCAGCTGGCTTTCCTGCCTAAGGTGAAACTAGAACTCCCAGGCTCCTGCTGATTGCCCCAAAGTCACCCAGCTGGCTTTCCTGCCTAAGGTGAAACTACAACTCCCAGGCTTCTGCTGATTGCCCCAAAGTCACCCAGCTGGCTTTCCTGCCTAAGGTGAAACTAGAACTCCCAGGCTCCTGCTGATTGCCCCAAAGTCACCCAGCTGGCTCTCCTGCCTAAGATGAAACTAGAACTCCCAGGCTCCTGCTGATTGCCCCAAAGTCGCCCAGCTGGCTTTCCTGCCTAAGGTGAAACTAGAACTCCCAGGCTCCTGCTGATTGCCCCAAAGGCACCCAGCTGGCTTTCCTGCCTAAGGTGAAACTAGAACTCCCAGGCTCCTGCTGATTGCCCCAAAGTCACCCAGCTGGCTTTCCTGCCTAAGGTGAAACTACAACTCCCAGGCTCCTGCTGATTGCCCCAAAGTCACCCAGCTGGCTTTCCTGCCTAAGGTGAAACTAGAACTCCCAGGCTCCTGCTGATTGCCCCAAAGTCACCCAGCTGGCTCTCCTGCCTAAGGTGAAACTAGAACTCCCAGGCTCCTGCTGATTGCCCCAAAGTCACCCAGCTGGCTTTTCTGCCTAAGGTGAAACTAGAACTTCCAGGTTCCTGCTGATTGCCCCAAAGTCACCCAGCTGGCTTTCCTGCCTAAGGTCAAACTAGAACTCCCAGGCTCCTGCTGATTGGCTCATAGTCACCCAGCTGGCTTTCCCGCCTAAGGTGAAACTAGAACTCCCAGGCTCCTGCTGATTAGTCCAAATTCCACCCAGCTGGCTTTCCTGCCTAAGGTGCGACTAGAACTCCCAGTCTCCGGGTGATTGGCCCAAATTTTCTAAGATGAGACTAGAACTCCCCGTCTCCTTGTGATTGACCCAAAGTCACCCAGATGGCTTTCATGCCTAAGGCGGGACTAGAACTCCCCCTCTCTCACATTCCAGCCTTCGGTCTCAACCCCTAGACCAAACAATTCTCAGTTGAATATAACCAGCGAATTGAGCAAGGCCAAGTAGGGAATTCTAGGCATTCAAATGCCCAATTCTTAAAACATCGCCCAGATTGAGAAAACAAAAAACAAAAACCGCCATTTTTAGAGGGCGAGAGAGATTTTGAAGGCAAACAGGCCGGGGAGTTGAAGCTGCCGCTTTGTCTCCTCCTCAGATCCGCATCGACAAGCTGGTGGACAAGTGGTCAGGCTCCATCGAGATCGGGGTCACCACCCACAACCCCAACAACCTGGAATATCCGGCCACCATGACGAACCTGCGCTCAGGTGACTTCCCGACTCGTGCGTATCCAGAGGGCAGGGGAGAGCTGGGGTGTGTGGGCGGGGAGGGGGGTCTCCGTTGGGGGCGGGGGGGGAGAGGACCCCCCCGGGGGAGGGGAGTCAAATGAGCCGGCCCTTGTCCCCACTCAGTTCTTCTTGTCATGCTCCACTCAACCCACGAAGGAACCATTATGATGAGCGGCTGCGGGATTCTCACCAACGGGAAAGGTACCCGACGGGAATACTGCGAATTCAGCTTGGATGAGTTGCAGGTGAGCTCAACGCCCCCTTCTCGTCCTCCTTGCCCACCCCCACAAGCTGGAGCTTCCCCCCTCCCTCCTTTTTGGACACCCCTCCCCTCCAGGGGTGGATGTCAGGGCTCTGGCAGTTACTCCAGTTAAATCATGAGCCTCGAGCTGCCCTTCCAAAACTAAAGAGGATATATTTGAAGTTACCATTCTACGTCTGGCGCTAACCTGGGCGTAGCCAACTCTGAGATACATAATTCACTGTCACCCTTGATCCTGCCTCCCCCCCCCACCAAGCCTCTGGGTGTATCATCCAACGAAACACGTCCATAGCCAAGAGTCATCAATCATGTTCTCCGAGTAGATTTTTTTCGTGGCAGAAGCTTCAGCCATCTAATCAGTCTTTAAAGAAAATATGAATGGAATGGACTTTCAATTCCACACTGCCGCCAGCTCTTTGAAACCCCCCCCCCGCCCTTCTTTCTGTTGTCAACCATAAAACATGTATACAAAATGTTTCATAAGTTGAAAGTGGGCTCCAAATAATTTAGCAACCAGTTCTCTTCCCAGTTGCTGGGTGGGCGTGCCGTAATGGCATCCTCTCCTTGGCTGCCTGCACCACCCCGGGAGCGAAAATGGAGCCATGGGGAGGGGGCATTTTCGCCTTTCCCGGACTTTAAAGACAGGGAACGGGACCATTTCCAACCTTCCGGAACTTCCAGGAGGCCCATTTTTCTCCCTCCCAGAGCCTCTGCACGGACCCTGCTGTCAACTCATAAAACATTTCCCTGGTCTCTTTAAAGTTGCCAACAGAAAGGGAGGGGGGAGCAGTGAGGCAGCTTGGAAACCAAAACTGCATTCCATCAATAGTTTTACAGAGATAGTAACTAGATGACTGAAGTTCCTGCCGTGCGAATCTCTAACTGGAGAGCATGATTGATGGCTCTGTGCGATGGGCATGTCCCATTGGAGGATATCAATGAGGATAGACCCAGGGGGTGGAGGGGGGAGGCCAGGGTCAAGGGTCAAGGGTGGCAAGGAATGATGTGCCTCAGAATCGGCTGCACCCAAGCAGTGCCAACATGTTTAACTCCCCAATAAATCCTTTTTGGAAGCTTGGCTTGAGACTCGTGATTTAATTGGGAGGGTAACTGCTGGAATCCCGACATCTGCTCATTTTGCGATCCAAAACGAGCCGCGTGCGGATTCCTGAGAGGGGCAGGCAGGGTGGGGCAGGGCCGGCCCGTCGCCGGAACGACCGGTTCACTGAACCAGATGTAAAAAATTTAACAGCCAGTTCTCCCGAACCGCTGTGAACCGGTAGCAGCCCCCCCCCTTGGAGAAACTTCCCTCCCTGCTTTGTGTCTTCTCACCACAGGAAGGTGACCATATCGGTTTGACCCGGAAATCCAACAACGCCCTTCACTTCTACATCAACGGCATTGACCAAGGTGGGCACCCTCCTCGGGGATGAGAGCCCCCCCCCCTCCTCTGCAAAGCTGGGGCTGGAGAGAGAGAGGGGCAAAAATGGCGATATTTCCCAAATTATGACTGCAACATGTGATGTTTTGGCCCCAAATCTGTGTTTACTTCCAATGTTTGGCCAAAAAAACCACGGTTTCATTTAAAGCAGCCACATCAGCTTAAATATGGCCGCATTTACAGGTGGTCCTCAACGGCAGTTCATTTAGTGGCCGCGGTTGGAACGGCACTGAAAGAAGTGACTTAACAGCCGGTTTTTCCACACTGAGGAACCGTCGCAGCCTCCCGACGGACTCAGGGATCAACATTCGGATGCTCGGCAACCAACTCGTATTTATGACGGTTGCAGTGTCCCGGGGGGGGGAAGGGGAGCTTTGATTCGCTTAACATCGAGGTTGTTAACAACCGCAGGGGATTCACTTAGTGATTCTGGCGAGGATGGTCATAAAATTCAGTGAATTGTCTCACTTGAAGGCAGAAATGTCAGGCTCCGGTTTTGTCGTAAGTCAAGGATTGCCTCCCATGTGCCCAGTTCTCTCCTTTTCCATCTGGGGTTGATTTTATTTACTGTGTTTCTATGATTGTAGATTTTAATGTTTCTTAATTCTTTAGTGTTTTTATGATGTAACCTACCCAGAGTCATTGGCTACAAGATAGATTGCAAATTTCATTAATAATAATAATGATAATATTTTTTTTTAAATTGATACCTGGGATGCAGGTAACCCTTATCAACCATCAGTGCCAGTCAATGAGATTTGTGATATATTTTTAAATGTTCAGTTGACTTTCATGTTTAATGAATAAATGAGATTATTATTATTATGACTATTATTATACATACTTTATTCATTCATTAATATTGTAATGTACTTCAAGTAGTTATTATTATTATATCTCCTTTATTCATTAAACATGAAACTCAAGTCAACTGAACATTTAAAAATGTATCACAATTATCATTGACTGGCTCTGATGGTTGATAAGGGTTGCCACCAGCATCCCAGATATCAACCAATTATTATTATTGTTGTTGTTATTTCCTTTTCCATCTGGCCAGTTTTCAGTTTCTGGGTGTTACCCTAAAAGAGGACCTGACCTGCGGTGCTCACATTGCAGCCCTGGTCAAAAGGGCCCAGCAGAAATCATACTCCCTGAGGCTTCTCAGAAAACAACAACTGAATGGAAAATTGCTGGTGACCTTCTGCTGCTGCACCATAGAGAGCATTTTAACTTACTGCATCTACACATGGTTTGCCAATTGCACAGTGGCACATAGGACAGCACTCCAGACAGTTTAATGTCATTGCCCAGAAGATCATGGGTTGCCCTCTCCTCTCTTTGGAAGAGCTTTATTACTCCAGCTGCCTTAAGAAAGTTCAAAATGTTCTCAAAGATTTATCTCATCCTGGGCACCCTTGTTTTGAACTATTACTATCTGGTAGACGGTACAGGAGAATAATAAAAACAAGGACAGATAGGCTGAAAAACAGCTTCTATCCCAGGGCAGGATTTGTGATACGAAACCCAGCATGGTTATCTCGTCTGCTGTGTATACTGTCATTTTTGTGTACAATAATAATAATAATATCAACCACCAGAAGCAGTCAGTTTCATGTTTGATGAATAAAACTTTATAATACCGATTGTGCTGTCCCAGCCAGTCTATGGGAATTGGATAGTTACTTAGGAATTATGAGCTGTCCCCTTAAGGGAATGCATACCTTTATGGATACCTTTATCCTGGGAAATGTAGTTCATGTCACGTGGCCACATCTGTAATCCTGATTGGTCACTAAATTGACCCTTGAGGGGTTGGGGGAGGTTTTCCTCACTTTTGCCTGAACTCCCGAACTCATGGCAGCTTCTTTCTATCGCTGCGAGATGGTTAGGAAATAACCACCTTTTACTACAAGGCAGATATGCAAAGGATTGGTTATTAAAGAAGAACTTCGTCACAAATGTGTGTTATGAGGATACACGATGAACCAATAAATGTAATTTGTTATGGACATCTTGTTGAGTTTATCTCTCTGCATCTGTACAGCTTCAAATCCACCTGTGTGCAAAAGGCAGAAAAGTAAAAGATGGTTATCTCCTAACCCATCTCGTAGCGATAGAAAGAAGCTGCCATGAGTTAGAGAGTTCAGGCAAAAGTGAGGAAAACTCCCCCAACCCTTCGAGGGTCACTTTAGTGACCAATCAGGATTACAGATGTGGCCATGGGACATGAACTACATTTCCCAGGATAGATACCTTTAACTACATTTACCATGATGTATTCCCTTAAGGGGACAGCTCATAATTCCTAAGTAACTATCAAATTCCCATAGACTGACTGAGACAGCACAATGATAATGATAATACTAATAATATCAACCACCAGAGGCAGTCAGTTTCATGTTTGATTAATAAAAGTTTATAATGATGATGATGATAGGCATCCAGAAATTATCCATGGTAATGAATCACTCCAAGACAAGTATAATCTCCAATTGATTTATTAGAACATCTCTGGCACGTCTATGGATATTTCCCAAACTGAAGTCATTTTCAGCGGTTTCACGAAATCCGCCTTCTCTCTTCCCGTTTCTTACACTTCATTAATCACGAGAACCAATTAACTGCAGCTGGAATTTTTTTTATGCGACATACGAAATAGCCTTTAGCTTTCCAACTCCTCCACTCCCCTTTTTCCTTAACATTTTTGGCAGCTGAATCTCAGCTGACATATAATATCAACCATCAGGGCCAGTCAGTTTCATGTTTGATGAATAAAGTTTATAATTACAATAATATCAACCACCAGAGGCAGTTTCATGTATGATGAATATTATAATAATAATAATAATAACAATCACTTTAATGTTAACACCTACCACCAGAGGCAGTCAGTTTCATGTTTGATGAATAAAAGTATAATAATAACAATAATAATAATATCCACCACCAGAGCCAGTCAGTGAGATTTGTGATACATTTTTAAATGTTTCATTGACTGAGTTTCATATTTGATGAACAAAAGAGATGATAATGCAAAAAAGAAAAAAAAAGATGGTAACATTAGGTCAGTCATGTGGGCAACCCACTTTATGACAGGCTGCAGGGTGGTTGTAAGCTGAGGGCCACCTGCAGAATTAATGCCCCCCCCTCTCCCAAGCCGGGCCAGGACGCCAAACATAGCAATGGACGTAAGCTTTGGGCGAGTCAATGTGTCCCTGAGGCGTTGCCCTCTCTTTCTGCAGGCGTTGCCACCAACCTCACCCCCTTGGTGGTCTACGGCGTGGTGGACCTCTACGGCATGGCCGTGAAGGTCACCATCGTGCACAATCACAACCACAGCGACCGGCTTCGGCGCAACAATGCCATCATGAGGGCCCTCTCGCCGGACGTTGGGCGGAGGGCTATCGACGCCGGGGGCAGCGAGCCAGAACCTGAACGCCTCCTCTTCCACCCAAACTGCGGCCAGAAAGCTGCCATTATCAACGAAGGACGGACGGCGCTGCGGCCCCAGTACGTATCTTCCATCGGAATAGAGAGCTGGAAAGGGGACCTTAGAGGTCTTCCAGTCCAGCCGGCTGATCGAGCAGGAGGGCCTGCCTAGACAGTCTCTTCTTAACAACTTCCAGGGACGGAGCACCCACAACTCCTAGTAGCAAGCGGTTCCACCGACTAATCGATCTGCGGCGATAGAATAACAGTCTCCGAAGGGACCTTGGAGGCCTTCTAGTCTGACCCCACACTCAAGCAGGAGACCCAAGGCCACTGATCCCCCTGCCCTGAACCATTTTCGAGGAAGGTCCCCCCAGCCTCTTCTTAAAACCTTCCAGTTCTGGAGCCCCCGTGCCTTCTGGTGGCAAGGAGTCCCCCTGGCTAATTGTCCTCACTATTAGGAAAATGTCTCCTTAATTCCTTCTCTCCTTGATGAATTCTCCATCCATTGTTTCTGGTCTTGCCTCCTGGTGCTTTGGAGAGTAGGTGGGCCTCCCTCTTCTTTGGGGCAGCCCCTCTTCAGCCCTTGTTCTATAGCAGGGGTGCCGACCTTGCCTCTTTAAGGACTGGTAGACTTCAACTCCCTGAATCCCCCAGCCAGCAAGAGTTTACCAGAGCTAACTAACCAACCAACCAGCCTACTTCCTTTCCTTCCTTTTCCTTCTTCCTTCTTTTCTCTCTCTTTTTCCTTTTTTTCCTTCTTCCCTCCCTCTCTCCCTCCCTCTCTCTCTCTTTCTTTCTTTTCTTTCTTTCCTCCCTCCCTCCCTCTCTCTTTCTTTCTCTGTCTCTCTCTCTCTCCCTCCCTCCCTCCCTCCCTCCCAAGTGCTTTTTCCAGAGGCCAGTGGACGTTCTGTGTTTTTCTCCGAAGGCCTTTGTTTCGAAGAGCCTTTGTTCGTGTCCTCGGGGACACCTGAGTGGTGCAAAGGGTTGTGGAGTCCACAACAAGGCTCCGTTCCAAGAAGGCCCCATACCTGTTTGCAACGCTCAGGTGACCCTGAGGACACAGGCAAACCTCCAACGTGGCCTCAACGGCCCTCTAAAAAGGGTGCAAATTACCCGCTGCTTGCAAAGAGTATCATTCCTTCCCTTCCCCATCACTCTCCAATCGGAGCTGAGGAAGCTCCTGGGATGAGGAGCGAAATGTCTTCAAAGAAAAACCAGGAAGTGCTGTTACCTCTTGAGAACAAAAGCACCTTTGGGACAACTTTGGATTGGACTGTGACCTTCAAAGTCCCTCCACTCCTCTGATTCTAAGATCCTTCCTTTCTTTTTCTTTCATTCTCCCCCTCTTTCTTTCTTTCTTTCTTTCTTTCTTTCTTTCTTTCTTTCTTTCTTTCTTTCTTTCTTTCTTTCTTTTCTTTCTTTCTTTCTTTTCTTTCTCCCTCTCTCCAAAGGTGTTTTTTCCATAGGTAACTGGACGTTCTGTTTTTTTTCTTCAAAGACCTTTGTTTTAGAGAGCCATTGAGGCCACTTGGAATTTTGCCTGTGTCCTCGGGGTCACCTGAGTAACGCAAACAAGTTGCGGAGCCCACAATGCAGCTCCTTTCAGCAGTTCCAAGAACGGTCCAAACCAATTTGCACCACTGAGGGCACAAATAAACCCCCCAAGTGGCCTCAATGGCCCTCTAAAAAGGATGCAAATGACCAGCTGTCTGCAAAGAGGATAAATCCTTCTGTTCTCCACCATCCAGTCAGAACTGAAGAAGCTTCTTGGATTAGAAGCAAAACATCTTCAAATGAAAAACCAGAAAGTCTTGTTGCCTCCTGAAAAAGCACTTTTGGGACTTATCTGGCTGTGTTTCCCGTCTGGTTCACCTGGTAACAGCTAACCATGGTTTGTTGGATGTTGTCCCAAGGGGAGCTCTAACCGAGAACTCTGCCCCTTCCTTCCCTGTCCACGCAGCGCCACCGACGACTTCAACCACGGCGTGGTCCTCAGCAACCGCCCCCTAAGGAACGGCGAGGTCTTCCAGGTGCGGATTGACAAGATGGTGGACAAGTGGGCCGGCTCCATCGAGATTGGCGTCACCACCCACAACCCCACCTACCTGCAGCTGCCATCCACGATGACCAACCTGCGGTCAGGTGAGAACTGCGACTGTAATCTCTTGGGATAAGGTCTTGGCCAGGCATGTCCAAAATTGCTCGGCGATTTTAAGGCCTGAGAATTCATCTTCGCCTTCCTACTCTCCCTCCACAGAGCAGAGTTTAGGTTTAGTTTCTGGAACCAGGCCCTGGACCCGGCTGTTCCTCCTCTTCCTCATCAGCCCCCTCCAGACCTGGGGGCTGTTGACTCTCCATCGGTGGGGTGACAGACGGTCCAGTTCCACCTTTCTCTGCCAGCTCCACTCCCTCTTCCCCCTCGGAGCTCCCATCCCGAGCACCAGCCCATAGATTTCCATTGCTCTCCTCTCCTCTGCCTTCTGCGCGTGAGTCCCAGCTGTTCCTCCTCTTCCTCATCAGCCACCTCCATCGGTGGGCTGATGGACGGCCCAGTTCCACCTTTCTCTGCCAGCTCCACTCCCTCTTCCCCCTCGGAGCTCCCATCCCGAGCACCAGCCCATAGATTTCCATTGCTCTCCTCTCCTCTGCCTTCTGCGCGTGAGTCCCAGCTGTTCCTCCTCTTCCTCATCAGCCACCTCCATCGGTGGGCTGATGGACGGCCCAGTTCCACCTTTCTCTGCCAGCTCCACTCCCTCTTCCCCCTCGGAGCTCCCATCCCGAGCACCAGCCCATAGATTTCCATTGCTCTCCTCTCCTCTGCCTTCTGCACGTGAGTCCCAGCTGTTCCTCCTCTTCCTCATCAGCCACCTCCATCAGTGGGCTGATAGACGGCCCAGTTCCACCTTTCTCTGCCAGCTCCACTCTGTCTCCCCCTCCCCCCGGAACTCCCATCCCGAGCACCAGCCCATAGATTTCCATTGCTCTCCTCTCCTCTGCCTTCTGCGCGTGAGTCCCAGCTGTTCCTCCTCTTCCTCATCAGCCACCTCCATCGGTGGGCTGATGGACGGCCCAGTTCCACCTTTCTCTGCCAGCTCCACTCCCTCTTCCCCCTCGGAGCTCCCATCCCGAGCACCAGCCCATAGATTTCCATTGCTCTCCTCTCCTCTGCCTTCTGCGCGTGAGTCCCAGCTGTTCCTCCTCTTCCTCATCAGCCACCTCCATTGGTGGGCTGATGGACGGCCCAGTTCCACCTTTCTCTGCCAGCTCCACTCCGTCTCCCCCCCCCCGGAACTCCCATCCCGAGCACCAGCCCATAGATTTCCATTGCTCTCCTCTCCTCTCCTTGGAGCTCCCAGGTTGCCCTGATGCTGAGCCTGACTCCCACTCCGCTGCCTGCCTCCTCTGATTCGGTTTTTGGAGGGACAGGTGGCCCCAAAGGAAGAAACAACTGGGTAGTCTTCTAAAAAGAAAAAAAGCCGTTCTCCCCTCTCACCTGACTGACGAAGGGGGTCTGCGTGTCTTCGGTCCTTCCTCCTGCAGGCACCTGGATGATGACCGGGAACGGAGTGATGCACAATGGTACAACTATCCTGGACGAATATGGCCACAACCTGGATCGCTTGAAGGCAAGCCGGAGAAAGAAAGGGCAAAAAGGTTGACAGGGCGGAGGGAAGTGGGAAAGTGGGACTGCGAGGCGGCATCGCAGGCAGGATCATAGGACTGCCTTTCCCAAGGAGCAATATGAGCCGTCCTTGACTTACGTCCTTCCGCTGAGTGACCAAAGTTACCACTGGAAAAGAAGGAGACTTTTAGGACCGGGTTTTTCACACTTAATGACCACTTGTAGCATCCCCGCAGTCATGGGATTTGGATGCTTAGCCCGTGACTCATATTTACGATGGCTGCAGCATCTCGGGGTGGGGGAGGGGTGTCAGGTTATCCCCTTTTGCAACCTCCTGACAGGTAAACATCAGCGGGATTAAGCCAGGTTCATTTAACGACCGTGTGACTCGTTTTAACAATGGCAGCCGGTTCACTTTAACCACGGTGGGTAGAAAAGTCATAAAATGGGGCATAACTCCCCGAAACAAATATCTCAGTAGAGCAACCCAAAAAAAAAACATTGGGATCAATTGGGGTCGTAGGTTGAGGAATGTCCGTACTCTGGCCCAGGCACAAACCGCCAGCCTGGGAAACCGATTCCTGCGAAGGAGGCGTTAAGCAAAAAAGTCACCGATCGAACTCTTGAACACTGGAAGTTTTTAAAACATGTTGGTTAGCCATTTGTCTGAAGTGGTGTAGGGTTTCCTGCCTAGGCAGGGGATAGGACTAGAAGACCTCCAAGGTCCCTTCCAACTCTGTTTATTCTGTTCTGTTCTATTCTTATTTCTATTTGATACTTATTTCTATTCGACTCGATATGTATCCTTACATATTTCTATTCTATTCTTTATTCTATTCTTTATTCTATTTTGTTCTATATTCCATTCTTATTTCTATTCAATTGTAATTTCTATTATATTTCTATTCTATCATTCTTTTTATTATCTCCTTATTTCTATTCTGTTCTGTTCTATATTCTATTCTTATTTCTATTCTATCCTTATCTCTGTTTTCTATGTTTATTTCTATTTGATTCTTATTTCTATTCTCTTCTATATTCTATCCTTACGTATTTCTACTCTATCCTTATTTCTATTTCAATTCTATTCTTATTTCTCTTCTCTTCTTATTTCTATTTTCTATCTTTATTTCTATTTGATTTTTATTTCTATTCTCTTCTATATTCTATCCTTATGTATTTCTATTCTATCCTTATTTCTATGCTATTCTTATTTCTATTCTGTTCTGTTCTATATTCTATTCTTATTTCTATTCTATCCTAGTTTCTATTCTATTCTTGTTTCGATTCTATTCTCTTCTATATTCTCTTCTTATTTCTATTCTATTCTGTTCTGTTCTATATTCTATTCTTATTTCTATTCTATTGTATTTCTATTTTCTATCTTTATTTCTATTTGATTCTTATTTCTATTCTTCTATATTCTATCCTTACGTATTTCTATTCTATCCTTATTTCTATTCTATTCTTATTTCTGTTCCTATTTCTCTTCTATCCTTATTCCTATTTTCTATATTTCTATTTGATTCTTATTTCTATTCTCTTCGATATTCTATCCTTATGTATTTCTATTCTATCCTTATTTCTATTCTATCCTAGTTTCTATTCTATTCTTGTTTCTATTCTATTCTCTTCTATATTCTATCCTTATGTATTTCTATTCTATTCTTATTTCTATTCTATTGTAATTCTATTTCTATTCTATCCTTATTTCCATTCTATTCTTATTTCTATTCTATTCTTATTTTTGTTCTATTCTTGTTTCTATTCTGTTCTTGTTTCTATTCTGTTCTTATTTCTATTCTATCCTTATTTCTATTCTATCCTTATTTCTATTCTATCCTTATTTCTGTTCTGTTCTTGTTTCTATTCTGTTCTTGTTTGTATTCTGTTCTTATTTCTATTCTATCCTTATTTCTATTCTATCCTTATTTCTATTCTATCCTTATTTCTATTCTATCCTTATTTCTATTCTATCCTTATTTCTATTCTATCCTTATTTCTATTCTATCGTTATTTCTATTCTATCCTTATTTCTATTCTATCCTTATTTCTATTCTATCCTTATTTCTATTTTATCCTTATTTCCTCTCTATCCTAGTTTCTATTCAGTCCTTATTTCTATTCTATTCTTATTTCTATTCTATTCTTATTTCTGTTCTATTCTTGTTTCTATTCTGTTCTTGTTTCTATTCTGTTCTTATTTCTATTCTATCCTTATTTCTATTCTATCCTTATTTCTATTCTATCCTTATTTCTATTCTATCGTTATTTCTATTCTATCCTTATTTCTATTCTATCCTTATTTCTGTTCTGTTCTTGTTTCTATTCTGTTCTTGTTTGTATTCTGTTCTTATTTCTATTCTATCCTTATTTCTATTCTATCCTTATTTCTATTCTATCCTTATTTCTATTCTATCGTTATTTCTATTCTATCCTTATTTCTATTCTATCCTTATTTCTGTTCTGTTCTTGTTTCTATTCTATCCTTATTTCTGTTCTGTCCTTGTTTCTATTCTATCCTTATTTCTATTCAGTCCTTATTTCTATTCTATCCTTATTTCTATTCTATCGTTATTTCTATTCTATCCTTATTTCTATTCTATCCTTATTTCTGTTCTGTTCTTGTTTCTATTCTATCCTTATTTCTGTTCTGTCCTTGTTTCTATTCTATCCTTATTTCTATTCAGTCCTTATTTCTATTCTATTCTTATTTCTATTCTATTCTTATTTCTGTTCTATTCTTGTTTCTATTCTATCATTATTTCTGTTCTGTTCTTGTTTCTATTCTATCCTTATTTCTGTTCTGTCCTTGTTTCTATTCTATCCTTATTTCTATTCTATCCTTATTTCTATTCTATCCTTATTTCTATTCTATCCTTATTTCTATTCTATCGTTATTTCTATTCTATCCTTATTTCTATTCTATCCTTATTTCTGTTCTGTTCTTGTTTCTATTCTGTTCTTGTTTGTATTCTGTTCTTATTTCTATTCTATCCTTATTTCTATTCTATCCTTATTTCTATTCTATCCTTATTTCTATTCTATCGTTATTTCTATTCTATCCTTATTTCTATTCTATCCTTATTTCTGTTCTGTTCTTGTTTCTATTCTATCCTTATTTCTGTTCTGTCCTTGTTTCTATTCTATCCTTATTTCTATTCTATCCTTATTTCTATTCTATCGTTATTTCTATTCTATCGTTATTTCTATTCTATCCTTATTTCTATTCTATCGTTATTTCTATTCTATCCTTATTTCTATTCTATCGTTATTTCTATTCTATCCTTATTTCTATTCTATCGTTATTTCTATTCTATCCTTATTTCTATTCTATCCTTATTTCTGTTCTGTCCTTGTTTCTATTCTATCCTTATTTCTATTCAGTCCTTATTTCTATTCTATTCTTATTTCTATTCTATTCTTATTTCTGTTCTATTCTTGTTTCTATTCTATCATTATTTCTGTTCTGTCCTTGTTTCTATTCTATCCTTATTTCTATTCTATCCTTATTTCTATTCTATCCTTATTTCTATTCTATCCTTATTTCTGTTCTGTTCTTGTTTCTATTCTATCCTTATTTCTGTTCTGTCCTTATTTCTATTCTATTCTTATTTCTATTCTATTCTTATTTCTGTTCTATTCTTGTTTCTATTCTATCATTATTTCTGTTCTGTTCTTGTTTCTATTCTATCCTTATTTCTGTTCTGTTCTTGTTTCTATTCTATCCTTATTTCTATTCTATCCTTATTTCTATTCTATCCTTATTTCTATTCTATCCTTATTTCTATTCTATCGTTATTTCTATTCTATCCTTATTTCTATTCTATCCTTATTTCTATTCTATCGTTATTTCTGTTCTGTTCTTGTTTCTATTCTATCCTTATTTCTGTTCTGTCCTTGTTTCTATTCTATCCTTATTTCTATTCTATCCTTATTTCTATTCTATCCTTATTTCTATTCTATCCTTATTTCTATTCTATCGTTATTTCTGTTCTGTTCTTGTTTCTATTCTATCCTTATTTCTGTTCTGTTCTGCATTCTATTCTTATTTCTATTCTATACTCTGTTCTTCACCCGTGGATCTGCCCTCTGTGAGGCTGTTCCCCTCTCCTCCTTCTCCCCTCCCCAGGCAGGTGACACGGTGGGCGTCGTGCGGAAGGAGGACGGAACACTGCATTTCTTTGTCAACGGGGTGGCCCAAGGCCCAGCCGCCTGGAATGTCCCGCCGAATATCTATGCCGTGGCCGATCTCTATGGTCAAGCTGCCCAAGCCACGATCGTGGACGACACAGGTAGTGGACACAGACCTACATGGGACAAGAAAGGGGTCGCGACAGAGACAAGGAATATGGCTTATTTTGAGGACAGGGAAGTGAAGAGTTGGTTTACAAGCCAGGAAGGAGAAATTTCCCGATAGTGAGAACAATTAACCTGTAGAACAGCTTGCCACCAGAAGTTGTGGGTGCTACATCAATGGAGGTTTTTAAGAAGAGACTGGACAGCCATTTCTCTGGTCTTCCTGCTCAAACTGGGGGGAGGGGTAGGACTAGATCAGGAGACGCCAACCTTTTGGACCTCAGGGACCATCAGACTCATAATTTTAAATCCCGCGGACCACGAATATGAATTTTGACTGACGGTGGCTTGCTGACGTTTTCCCAGGGTCCCTGCAGAAAGCAGCAGAGACCCTGAGAAAATCCCCCACCCCGTTTTCCGACCGATCGCTCGTTATTTATTTGGGATCGCAGGATACCGTCTCCAGCTCCGTTCTCAGCGGGAGAGAGACAGAGAGGAGAGACTTTTGGCTTCATGCAAGGAAAGCAGCAGAAGCCGCAGAAGTCTTTCTTTCTCTCCCCCAAACTCCGCCAGAAATGAGTCTTGGTGAGACTTGTCATGCCACCACAGCCTCTTGGAGCAGGAGGCCTTGCAGGGTCCCAAAGACTCATTTCTGGCAGAGTTTGGGGGAGAGAAAGAAAGACTTTGGCTGCTTTCCTTGCTTGCGGCCAAAAGCAGAAGAAGGAAGAAGCAGTGGAAAGAAGCAGCCCCAGGGGCCAGGCGAGGCGCCTGGGGCAAGTGGGGCAAGATCCCCTCTCCACCCTTTCCCCCCTCTCCTCACTACTTCATATTGTTCGCAATGCAAGCCTTATGTTCCTGCGGACCATGTGGGCGGCACAGCTTTGTATTCCCATGCAGCCTGGATTAATTGCTTTGGACGGGGGGGGGGACATTTCTCTGCGGACCACCAAAATTTTCTCACGGACCAGCAATGGTCCCCAGCCCACCGGTTGGCAACCACTGGGCTAGATGACCTCCAAGGTCCCTTCCAACTCTGTTACCCTGTTTATATCCTCTGAAGTGCTAACGCTGCTTTATAATGCCCTGGTGAGGTCACACCTAGAGTCCTGCATCCAGTTTTGGTCACCACAATACAGAAAAAAGAAAAGTTGGGACTCTCGAAAGAGTGCAGAGAAGAGCAAAGAGAAACAACGAATGGAAACTCATCCAGAAGAGAAGCAACCTAGGAGGAGGAGAAATTTTAAATCAGGGAGAACAGTTAACCAGGGGAACTCCTTGCCACCAGAAGTCGTGAGTGCTCCGACACCAGAGGTTTTTAAGAAGAGGTTGGACGGCCATTTTGTCTGGAACGGCGTAGGGTCTCCTGTTTGAGCAGGGGTTGGAATAGACAATCTCTAAGGTCCCTTCCAACTCTGGAAAAAAGCAGGAAGCCCAAAAGACAGGAAGACACACCCCCCCCCCCCATCAGAGAAAAACAGTGGGGGGGCATACCCAGATGGGGACACACAAACGCCCACTTCCGATTTCCGGTCGGTATATTCCTCAGCTCAATCAGCTTCTCACAATTCAAGTAGACCAGGGAAATTCCTGCACTCCTTGTGTCTCGGGGGTGGGGGGAGAATTTGGGGTGACCTTTGTGGGGCGTGGATGGGACGGCCTTGATTCAGAGGGTCCCTCTAGCGTGACTCTTGCCCAGGGGTGGTCTTCAAATCATTTAACTCTCAGCCCGTCCTTGAGTCCTGAACATTTTTCCTAAATTGAATACAAACTCCAGCTCCTTTGTCGTGCAATGGTGGTTTATTCATTAGCTGAGCAAACAAGAAATACTCTAACCAGGCAAGGTTAGAGTTGGGTTTGAGTTGGCTCCCTTTCCTTATATTACCATTATCGTGAGACACACACCCCACCACAGCCAGGCCTCTACACAGTTCTAGTTCTGGCCACGCCTAACCCATTATCCCTAAATGTTATTAACCCTATAACATGTCTACATCCCTACCCTATTCCGACCCTCACTAACTGATCCCCACCTGGTGCCACCTTCACCATGTTTAACCTGCCTTAACTACCATCTATATGTGCCCCAACCCTCTTTAACCATATGCACCACATTGATACATGAAAAGAGCCACTCCCAGCAGCCCCGCAGTTGTTGCAGAACCCATCCTCCTCCCCCGCAGTTGTTGCAGAACCCATCCTCAGCTCCGCTGAGTCATGCCAAAGTCATTGGCCAGCACACAAGCAGAACTACAGATCCAGCAGCAGGAGAGATACGGTGACATGGCCAGCTGACTATTCGGGGCTGACAGCTGACATTCAAACCCTCTACCAGAGATCTGCCTTAAAGCAATAAAAAGGAAATAATTATTACCATAATGGTTCACATCGTTTCCCTCCCCCCCTTGGGTTTCCCAGGGTACTCCGTTGAAGACGTGGTGCATTAACACTGATGTGGCCATCCCATGATGCCTGACCTCAAGGATATCCCTTCCATTTGACTAAATATTGTAGGCCTCCTCTATATAGCCGTGAATCAAGAATAGACTCTGTCTCGCAATTGATCTGCCCTCACTGGACCAGGTAACCGGTTCTTTGTCCCGGTTGCTGGGTGGGCATGGCAGTGGCCTAGCCAACTTCCTGCACCACCTTGGGAATGAAACTGGGCCACGAGGGGCCAAGTTGCATTTCCCCCCCCCCCCCTTGAGCCCCGTTTTTGACTTAGTAGGCTGTCCTGGGTGCCCAAGGCTCTCCGGAAACATGCTCGTATCCAGCCTCAAGGAACTTCCGAGAGTCCTGTTTTTCGCCCTCCCCAAACCTCCACATGGGCTGTCAACTAAAAACATGCTCCTTTGGTCTTTTTTCAGCTGCCAGAAAAGGAATGTGTGTGTGTGTGTGGGAAACAGTGCATTCCTTAAGTGCCTAGATAATCGCTTTGGCAGCCCAAAGTTGTCAGAGCGCAAGAATATTACTGGGAGAGCCTGATTGATGACTCTTGGCTATGGATGTGTCCCATCGGAAAATATACATCCAGAGGGTGGGGGGGAAGACCAGGGTCAAGGGGGGAATGAGTGATGGATTTTAGTGTTGGCTGCACCCAGCCTAATGCCGATATGGCCACTCCTAATAAATCAATTTTATTTTCTCTGCGGCTACGTGACTTACGATTTGAATGCGGGTAGATTTGTTGGAGTCCTGACAGCCAGTCGATACTAAAATACACCACTTACCTGCGATCCAAAATGGGCTGCATTGGGACTCCGGGGAGGGGAGGGGAGGGGAGGAGTAGGCGGGGTCAGACAGTCATCAGAACGACGAGTTTTCCCCCAACCAGATGTAAAATTAAAAACCGTTTTGGCTGAACTGGCGTGAAACTGGCTGAAGCCCCACTCCTGGTCTCACCCTCCCTTCCTTCCCAGATCTCCTCCCTCTTCCCGACGATCTCTCCGAGGGGAACAACCAGCTCTCCCCCAGCAGCCCCTCCTCCGTGGCTTCAGGGAGCGACCTGCGGTTCCATCACCTCCACGGGAACAACGCCGTCATCACCAATGGAGGGCGCACGGCCCTGCGCCAGAACTGCCGCAGTGAATTCAACGACGCCATTGTCATCTCCAACCGGTCAGTGAAAGGATGAGTTTGCAACTTGTCAGGGATGGGATATCAACTGGTTCGGCATGGGTTCGGGCAAACCAGAAGCTTTGAAGATCAGCTGGGAGTGAACCGCTTCTCTCCAACGATCAGCTGTTGGGCTCCACGAACCAGTTGTTCCACCAGTTGAATCCCGTCCCTGCAACTAGTCACAGTCGCATGTTGAGTCCCTTACTCCACACTCTTTATGACCATGACTGCATTCCCACTCACGCTAGTAACACTTGCTAAATTTGCAGATGATACAACAGTGGTGGGACTCATCTCCGGGGGCTTGGATGAGTCTGCCTACCGAGATGAGGTGGACTGGTTGCTTTCGTGGTGTGGAGACCATGACTTGGTCCTCAGCACCAATAAGACCAAGGAGCTGATAGTGGACTATAGAAGGAACAGATCAGACATCCAGCCCTTGCTTATCAATGGGGACTGAGGGGAGCAAGTGGTCAGTTTTAAGTTTCTGGGTGTTACCCTAAAAGAGGACCTGACCTGGGGGTGCTCACATTGCAGCCCTGGTCAAAAGGGCCCAGCAGATATTATACTACCTGAGGCTTCTCAGAAAACAACAACTGAATGGAAAACTGCTGGTGACCTTCTACCGCTGCACCATAGAGAGCATTTTAACTTCCTGCCCCTGTGTAGGGTTTGCCAATTGCACAGGGGCCGATAGGAAAGCACTGCAGAGGGTTAAGGTCATTGCCCAGAAGATCCTGGGTTGCCCTCTCCCCTCTTTGGAAGAGCTTTATCACTTCAGCTGCCTTAAGAAAGTTCAAAATGTTCTCAAAGATTTATCTCATCCTGGGCACCCTTGTTTTGAACTATTGCTATCTGGCAGACGGTACAGGAGAATAATAAAAACAAGGACAGATAGGCTGAAAAACAGCTTCTATCCCAGGGCAGGAGCTCTGTTGGATTCTATTGTATAATAGTACAATATGAATGCAATATCAGAGGTTTTCAGTTCGATATATATAGAATGTGAAGGATGTGTCCTTGTGTTTTATTTTCATGGTCATGTCATGATGTGCACTGAAGATGGCATTTAATTTTGTTGTACGAGGTGCAAGAACAATAAATTAAGCTAACCTAGTCCTCAGTTAATGACTGCGACTGAGCCCTAGATTCTTGCTTGCTGCAGCCAAGGGAACCCCTGCAAGTTGTGAAGTTATGAATGGGATGGTTAAGCTTTGCCCCGTTTTGCGGCCATTCTGGCTGCAGTTGTTGAGGAAATTGATGCAGTCGTTTGAATTAGTCACACAGTCGTTAAGTGAATTGGGCTTACCTCCCATCCATTGACTTGGCTTGTCAAAGGGTCGCAAAAGGGGGATCTCACATGATTCCTCCCCCCCCCCGGACGCTGCGTCCACCATAAATACGAGTCGGTCGCTGAGCATCAGATTTTTATGAATGGGGATCTGCAACGGTCGTAAGTGAAAGAAGGGCGATCGGTTGCTTTTTCCTTCCAATAGTCAATAAAAGAACTGCTGTAAATCGAAGGCAGGTACAGGTACTCCTCGACTTATGGCCACAATTGAGCCAAAAATTCATGTTTCCAAGTGAGATGTTTGTGAAAAGTGAGTTTCATCCCGTTTTGTGACCTTCCTTTCCCCGGTTGTTAAGTGAATCAATGCAGTTGTTGAGTTAGTCATATGGTTGTTAAGTCAATCTGGCTGTTGTGGCGGAGCTGGCAGCAGAGTCAGATAGTGAGGAGGTTGGGGAGGAACCTGGGCCAGTCCTGGAGTCTTGGGAAGGCTCGGACAAGGACTCTGCGTCGGAGGCAGAGATGGGGCCAGGGCTGTCCGACAGTTATCAGCTGGCTTCAGAGTCGGAGACCAATGAGGAAGAAGAACAGCTGGCGCCTGTTCCCAGTGTGCTCATGCACAGAGCTGCAAGAAGAAGGGAACTGCTACAGAACAAGGATCAACTCGGGAATACAGCCACAGGTGGACGGTAGATGGCCCCTCCCATAGGGATTAAAAGAGGAGCAAAAGGGGAGGGGGCTTTTGCAGGAAACAATTCGTTAGTTCGTTGCCGCAGTCTGTGCATCTCAGAGACTCCGTGCTGAGCCCTTCCTTGTCAGCACTGTGTTTGGGAATATTTGCTTGGCAGCTCTTCAAGCTAGATAAGGTCTGTGCTCCTAATTAGACCCTTGAAAGACTGTGTGCCAGGCCTTTGCTGAAAGTAAATGCCAGAAATCCACCTCCGTTTAATAAAAGGGGTTTTGCCGGGATAAAAAAATCTGCGTAGTGCTTTTTGGGGAAGCTGAGGTCAGAACACAGGGTTCCAATGGTCATAAGTCCATGCCGGTCACCAAGCATTCAAAGTTTGATAACAACGTAACAGCCGTTAGTGTGGAAAACAATCCTCGTTTGCCTCTTGCGCTCTTGTAACTCCTGACGGTCGCTAAACGAACTGTTGTGAGTTGAGCACTGCCTCTAAGGGGGGGTCGGATTAGGAGGAATTAGCAGGCAGTGCTCCGCTCAACGACAGCAATTGAGCCTAGAATTCCAGTCGCTTGGCGTGATGGCTTGCCTCACAAGCTTTGATTCCCACAGGCCCCTCCGGGATGGCGAACTGTTCGAAATCGTTATCCAGAAGATGGTGGATCGTTGGTCGGGCTCCATTGAAGCAGGTGAGTGGGGGGAGAGATTGGGGGATCTGGAGGGGGGCAGTGGGATGTATCCCCATCCCCTTAATGCTTTTCGCCTTTGTCGTCCATGCAGGAGTCACCGCCATCCGTCCGGAAGACCTGGAATTTCCCAATACAATGACGGACATTGACTATGATACCTGGATGCTGAGGTAAGTGAGTAAGGATGGAGGCAAAGAATGAGAACTAATCTAACAATGGGAGCCAGTTTGCTCTAGCGGTAAAGGCACCAGGATAAAAGCCAGGAGATGGGGAGTTCTAGTCCTGCTTTAGCCATGAATGACAGCTACATGACTTTGAGACAACCACCAGGAGATTGGGAGTTCTAGTCCCGCTTTAGGCATGAATGCCAATTAGCTGACTTTGGGCCAATCAGCAGGAGATGGGAATTCTAGTTCCGTCTTAGGCATGAAAGCGAGCTAGGTAAGTTTGGGCCAATCACCAGGAAATGGTGAGTTCTAATGCCGCCTTAGGCATGAAAGCCAATTAGGTGACTTTGATCCAATAGCCAGGAGACGGTGAGGTCTAGTGCCACCTTAGCCATGAAAGTCAGCTGGGTGACTTTGGACCAATCACTAGGAGATGGTGAGCTCTAGTACCACTTTAGGCATGAAAGTTAGTTAGGTGACTTTGGGCCAATCACCAGGAGACTGGGAATTCTAGTGCCATCTTAGGCCTGCAAGCGAACTAGGAAACTTTGGGCCAATCACCAGGAGCCTGGGAGTTCTAATCCCGCCTTAGGCATGAAAATCAGCTGGGTGCGTTTGGGCCAATCACCAGGAGACAGGAAGTTCTCCTCCCATCCTAGGCATCAAATCCAGCTGGATCCAATCACCAAGAGATTGGGAGTTCTAGTCCTGCCTTTGGCTAGGCGACTTTCCCCCGAGAATTCTTGAATCTCAGCTGTTGGGGAGGCGAACTGAGTCTTCCGATCTTACTTGGCCCCTGGGAAGCCCCAGTGCCTTTGTTCCTTTCCTCTTCTGTCCTCCCAGGAGGGCAAAAAAGTCAAGATGTCCGCCTTCCTCTCCACTCCCCAACCCCCTTTCCTCCACGCGCAGCATTGCAACAGAGACCAGCAGCAGCGGGTGTAAGTTTTTCTCCTCCCGCCTCTCCCTCCCTCTCCTTTCAGCGGCACCGCCATTATGCAGGACGGAAACACCCTGCGCAACAACTACGGCTGCGACTTGGACTCGCTGACCACCGGCTCGCGCATTGGCATGATGCGAACGGTGAAGGGGGACCTGCACTACTTCATCAACAGCATGGACCAGGGCGTGGCATGCTCTGGACTTCCCCCAGGGAAGGGTGAGGCCATTATAGCAAAGGTGGGGACATGACGGGTGGGGCGGGCTTTTCAAATAAAACCAAAATCAGGGGACTTCAACTCCCAGAATTCCCATAACTTTTTTTTGTTTTGGATAGTAGACGGTGGGAATGCAGTAAGACGTAATATATCTTGACTTCAGCAAATTTTAAAAAAAGGAAAAAAAAAAAACCCAGCTGGCTGGGGGAATTCTGGGAGTTGAAGTCCACCCATGTTAAAAGACTGAGGTTCAAATACAACTAGTCGTTGACTTACAACTGTTCATTCCAAGTTGCAACAGCATAGAAAAATGTGATAGGGTCCCTTCTAATTCTTGTTATTCTGTTCTATGCCATGCCATGCTATTCTATCTATTCTATTCTATTTTCTGTTAATTCTGTTTTCTATTCTATTCATTCTATCCTATTCTACTCTATTAATTCTACTTTCTATTAGTTCTAGTCTATCTGCTCTTCTATTTTCTATTAATTCCATTCTATTCTCTATTCTGTTTATTCTATTCTGTTTTATTCTATTCTATTAATTCTATTTTCTGTTAATTCTATCTTCTGTTTATTCTAGTTTATCTTATATTCTATTCTATATTCTATTTTCTATTAATTCCATTCTATTTTCTATTCTGTTTTTATTCTATTCTATTCTATTCTATTAATTCTATTATCTGTTAATTCTATCTTCTGTTTATTCTAGTTTATCTTATATTCTATTCTATATTCTATTTTCTATTAATTCCATTCTATTTTCTATTCTATTTTTATTCTATTCTATTCTATTAATTCTATTTTCTGTTAATTCTATCTTCTATTAATTCTAGTTTATCTTCTATTCCATCTTCTATTTTCTATTAATTCCATTCTATTTTCTATTCTATTTTATTCTGTTCTATTTTCTCATTCCATTCCATTCCATTCTATCCTATTTTATTCTATTATATTTCTGTTAATTCTATTTTCTATTAATTCTATTCTATTTTCTATTCTATTAGTTCTATTCTATTCTGTTCTGTTTTCTATTAATTCCATTCTATCCTCTTTTCCATTCTATTTTATTCTATTCCATTTTTTCTGCCTGGGTTGAACGGAGCCTGATCAGATTTCTCCCCTTTGCTCTTTCTCGCCCCCACTCAGAGGTCTACGCCGTGGTGGACCTCTACGGCCAATGCGTCCAGGTGTCCATCACCAGCTCCACAGGGCCCCTGGACAACAGCCTCTCCACCAGCAACATCACAGAGAAATCCTTCCCCATCCACTCCCCAGGTGAGCCTCCCACCCCGCCTGAGGGCTTGGGGTTAGTAAAGGCCCATGGTGTCCCCCGAGACTCGATGCCCCATTGACCACCCTTGCCTCCCCTCCAGTTCCCGGCGTGGCCCACCGTTTCCACAGCTCCTGCGGCAAGAACGTGGCCTTTCAGGACGATGGGTGCCGAGCTGTGCGGGTGTCCAGTTTCTGCCACGGCATCGTTTTCAGCATGAAGGAACTGAAGACGGATGAAATCTTTGAGGTGAGACCATCCACACCTATCCTGAGGTGGGGGTGTCAACTCATCAAATATGTCTGTGGTCTTTTTACAGTTGCCAACAGAAAGGGAGAGGGGGGAGCAGTGCGGCAGCTTGGAAATCGCAAGTGCATTCTATAAATAGTTTTTCAAAGATAGTAAGTAGGTAACTGAAGTTTCTGCCAAGCAAAATTCTAACTGGAGAGCATGACTGATGGCTCTCGGCTATGGACGTGTCCCATTGGAGAATATGAATTACGATATACCCAGGGAGTGTGGGAGAAAACCAGGGTCAAGGGTGGCAATGAACGATGTGTGTCAGAGTCGGCTAAACCCAGGCAGTGCCATACCTTTTAACTTCCAATAAATCCTTTTGAAGGTTTGGAAGTTTGGCTCGAGACTCGTGATTTAAATGGGGTTAAGTGCCAAAATCCTGACAGCTAGTTGACTCTGAGAAACATTCATTCATTCAAAAAGATGGGACTATGAGGTTATGCGTTGACTTTAGGGTGATCAATAGACTGTGTGTACACAATCTATATCCCCTCCCACTCATGAAGGACATGTTATCCCACCTGGCCAAAGGGTACCTCGTGGAGCCCCCCGTGGAACACTAATAAATACTAATAATTACTTACCTGTTTTCCCCCGAAAATAAGACCCTGTCCTGTTTTTGTTTTGTTTTTTTGCCACAAAAAAAAGGCACCAGGGCTTATTTTCAGGGAATGTCCTCCACCGACTAACCTCACTTGCGCATGTCACCCTCGGCCTCCTTCCAGAAGTCCTTCTTCTGCGGCTGGCAAGGCTTTCTTGAAGGCCTCTGCAGCCTTCAGGATCGATCCGGAGCTTTGTTCTCAGGCCTTCAGGAAAGCCTTGCCAGCCTTGCTGGCTGCTGAAGAAACAGTCCGGCAAGGCAGGTGTTGGGGTCTGCGAGGCCTGGCTACAACTGTCCGAAGGTAAGTAATAGGGCAGCTCTACCCACCCATTCCCATCCTAGCATAATTTTTACCCGTCCACTCTGGAGTGGGCAGGAATCTTAATTAGGGCTTATTTTGGGGGTAGGGCTTATATTGGGCACCATGTAAAAATCAAGCTAGGGCTTACTTTCAGATTAGGTCATATTTTCAGGGAACAGAGTACTACCGCATATAGAATAGAATAACAGAGTTGGAAGGGACCTTGGAGGTCTTCTAGTCCAACCCCCTGCCCAGGCAGGAAACCCTACACCACTTCAGATGGCCACATGTGATGGACTTGTCCAAAAAGCAAAATAAATTCTGGACAAGAATACATACCTGGTTAGAGAAAATGATAAAACAACACATAGATTTAAAACCAGAAATATTTTTATTAGATATAGTACCACAAAACTAATAAAGAGACGATATATTTAATAATACATGTGTTGATGGCAGCAAGAATTATATTTGCAGAACGTTGGAAAGATGAAGACACACCTACAGATATAGTATAATTGGGAAAATATTAGACAGAGATGGATAGATCAACATTAATTATAAAGGATAACGGAAGAAACAACACTTTTTAACATGGGATATGTTCTCTCAATGGTTGGATAAAAGAGGAGGAAACTAGAAGATGAAAGATTAATAATATATATAAGAATGCAAGAAATTGCATTATATATAAGCAAACATTAGTACTTATATTACACTTATTACTATTATTTTTATTACCAGTGTTATCATTATAAGTAAGAATTTAATCATGAATACCCTGTTTCTCCGAAAATACAACCTACCCTGAAAGTAATTAAGATCCCGCCCACTCCAGAGTGGACGGGTAAGAATTAAGCTAGGGTGGGGATGAAGGGGAATGGAGCTGCCCTGTTACTTACCTTTGGACAGTTGTAGCCAGGCCTCGTGCACCTGCTTTGCTGTCCCATTTCTTCAGCAGCCAGCAAGGCCTCTGTAGCTTGGAACAAAGCTCCAGAGAGTTATCGGGACTTATCAGCTGCAGAGGCCTTCAGGAAGGCCTTGCCAGCTGCAGAAGAAGGACTTCCGGAAGGAGGCCGGGGGCAATGCGCGCAAGTGAGGTTAGTCCGTGGAGGTCATTCCCCGCCCCCGAAAATAAGATCTGGTGCCTTTTTTTTTGATGGCAAAAAAAATTATAGGACAGGGTCTTATTTTCGGGGAAGCCCAGGTAAGTAATTATTAGTGTTTTAATTATGCTTGTTATTATATTACTCTCAGTACCAGTTTATTAATACTTTCTATGAACAAACGGATCCAGACAATACACTGTTCATTAAGCATTTACGTATTTTAAAGAAGAGAAAGAAAGGTATAAACCATTTTTTTTAAAAAAACTCTTCAAATGGGTTAAGTTCCTGCTTCTCCTTTTGTGTCTCCTTAGGTGAAGATTGACAAGATGGACGACAAGTGGTCCGGATCAGTCCACGTGGGCTTGACCACACTGCTGCCTTCGGATGCCTCCTGCATGGCCACAGGGCTGCCCTCTTCTCTCCTGGAGCTGCGTTCCAAGGTGACCTGGCTAGTGACGGGCTCGGAGGTCCGGCGCAACGGCATCCTGCAGAAGCAGAATTACGGCTGCTCTCTGGAGCGTCTGGGGGTGAGTCGGGGGGGCATGGTCAGCAAGGGTAAGGGTCAAGCAGAGGGAAGTCCTATTAGAGCAGGGAGTCTGCAACTTTGGCAACTTTAAGACCTGTGGACTTCAATTCTCAGAATTCCCCCAGCCAGCTGTTTCAGCCACTTTTCTGACCTGGAAAACCAAGGCATATACGAAGTCCCCTGTGCATCATGCCCTGCCACATATATTGGACAGACCAATAGAAGAATAAGTACCTGCCTGGATGAACACAAAAATGCAGTCAAAAAGCTGGAACACACTTCCTCACTTGTCCAACACATGGAAGCCACAGGTCATAGCATCAACTTCAATGGCACCAAAACCCTAGCCACTATAGAAAACCCTAGCTACAGAATCATCAGAGAAGTCATAGAAAAAAGACCAGAAAGCATGAACAGAAGAGATGATTCCACCAGGTTGTCAATCATTTGGAAGCCTGCACTCACAAACAAAAAAATCTCCACACCCCAACCAGGCACCCAGATGAAACCCAGCTTCCTAACTAATGATAGCCGTCCATTTACCCGAAGCCAAGCTGCACTAAAGGCCTCCAATACAGGAACACAATGTTGCCAGCCAATCAAGATACAAAAAGAGCCACAAAACAGACAGAAGATATTAGAAACACCAACCAAGCAGAACACAGCAAACTCCAAGACCAACAAACACAGACCAAGACTCTCAACCAATCAGGAGGAAGAAAAAACCATTCTGACACAGCAATAGGCTGCCCCAAATTTAAATCTGAAACCACTGCAAAAGTCTGACTCAAGACAAACACCATACAGAAGCCTGGTGATGGCAGATGAGATTCTGCTGAAACGTTGCTACAACTTTAAAAGTACCACTACTATGACGTGGGAAAATACCCGAACAAAGCTGAATGCCAGACATATATATATATGTATATATATATTTCAATATTTATATACATGGTGTTTTGTGAGTTAATTTTGCAAGTTTATTTGCTAGCAAATATTATGAGTTTGCTTGCAAGCAAATTTTATGTGATAGACTCAGGAAGCAGATAGCAGAAAGATAGATCTCTGAATGAATCTGTGATTTTGTGAGCAACTCAATCTGCCTGCCTGCTTTGCCTGATTTTGGGTAAAAGTTGCTCTTTTTTAAAAAATTAAAAATTCAATCTTTACATAAATATGTACAATATTTATATACAAGCCATGCCCAGCCAGACATGTGACCACCAAGCCACTCCCACAAATTAGGCCCCGTTCCAATAATCGGTTGTTAAGAAATTTGAATCCCACCCTTGGATGGTGACCCATGGCGATGCTGCAGTAGTCATAAGTGTTGAAAAAGTCACTTTTTTCCTCAGTGACATCGTATCTTTGAACAGTCACTAAACGAATGGTTGTAAGTCAAGGGCCTGCCTGTGATTTGTCCTCCAGGTGGGCAGCCGCGTGGGGGTGAAGCGTTGCACTGATGACACCATGCATGTACTGATCGACGGGGAGGACATGGGGGCGGCCGCCACTGGTGTGGCCAAGGTAAGAAGGCCCCAGGCCGGCCTTGCTCTCTGGGCCCAGTGAGGGATCTGGGGGTGAGAGGTTGTAAAACGGGGGGCATCCCATCCCATCGGGCTGTGTCATTGGCGGAGAGGGCCCAGCAGGAGGGGGGCAGTCACCTCCCACAGACCAACTGGCATTCATCGGATGGCCCCAGACCAGGTTGGGACTGTTGGGGACCCCTGATTGGAGGGAGGGTGGGAGGCAAGGAAGGAAGAATGGGAGAAGGATGGAAGACAGGAAATGGAGGAGAAAGGACAGGAAGGAAGGAAAGATGGGAGAAGGAGAAGGATGGAAGACAGGAAATGGAGGAGAAAGGACAGGAAGGAAGGATGGGAGAAGGAGAAGGATGGAAGACAGGAAATGGAGGAGAAAGGACAGGAAGGAAGGAAAGAGGGGAGAAGGAGAAGGATGGAAGACAGGAAATGGAGGAGAAAGGACAGGAAGGAAGGAAGGAAGGAAGGAAAGGAGAAGGAGAAGGATGGAAGACAGGAAATGGAGGAGAAAGGACAGGAAGGAAGGAAGGAGGGGAGAAGGAGAAGGATGGAAGACAGGAAATGGAGGAGAAAGGACAGGAAGGAAGGAAAGATGGGAGAAGGAGAAGGATGGAAGACAGGAAATGGAGGAGAAAGGACAGGAAGGAAGGATGGGAGAAGGAGAAGGATGGAAGACAGGAAATGGAGGAGAAAGGACAGGAAGGAAGGAAAGAGGGGAGAAGGAGAAGGATGGAAGACAGGAAATGGAGGAGAAAGGACAAGAAGGAAGGAAGAATGGGAGAAGGAGAAGGATGGAAGACAGGAAATGGAGGAGAAAGGACAGGAAGGAAGGATGGGAGAAGAAGAAGGATGGAAGACAGGAAATGGAGGAGAAAGGACAGGAAGGAAGGAAGGAGGGGAGAAGGAGAAGGATGGAAGACAGGAAATGGAGGAGAAAGGACAGGAAGGAAGGAAGGAAGGAGGGGAGAAGGAGAAGGATGGAAGACAGGAAATGGAGGAGAAAGGACAGGAAGGAAGGATGGGAGAAGAAGAAGGATGGAAGACAGGAAATGGAGGAGAAAGGACAGGAAGGAAGGAGGGGAGAAGGAGAAGGATGGAAGAAGGAAGGAAGGATGGGAAGGAGGGAGGAGAAGAAGGAAGGAAAATAGACAAGGAAGGGTATGGGAATGAGAAGAAGGAAAAGAGAGGAAGGGAGGGAGGGAATAGATGAAAGAAGGAAAGAAGGAAAATGGACAAGGCGATAGCAATGAGAAGAAAGAAGAAAGGAAGATAGGGAGGTGAGTCGGTAGCTACATGATGGTTACAAGAGTTTAAACAAAATGTAAAGCAATTCTATCATGAAAGGCCTTTCTGTTTGTTTTTGTTTTTTCCCATGTCCAGAAAATAGGCAAAGGGATGGAGAGAGGAGGGGAAAGGAGGAAGGGAAAGGATGAGAGGAAGGAAGGAGGAAGGAAGGAAGGAAGGAAGGAAGGAAGGAAGGAAGGAAGGAAGGAAGGGAAAGGATGAGAAGGAGGAAGAAAGGAAGGAAGGGAAAGGAGGAAGAGAAAGGATGAGAAGGAGGAAGAAAGGAAGGAAGGGAAAGGGGGAAGAGAAAGGATGAGAAGGAGGAAGAAGGAAGGAAGGGAAAGGAGGAAGAGAAAGGATGAGAAGGAGGAAGAAAGGAAGGAAGGGAAAGGAGGAAGAGAAAGGATGGAAGGAAGGAAGGGAAAGGAGGAAGAGAAAGAATGGGAAGGAGGAAGAAAGGAAGGAAGGGAAAGGAGGAAGAGAAAGGATGAGAAGGAGGAAGAAGGAAGGAAGGGAAAGGAGGAAGAGAAAGGATGAGAAGGAGGAAGAAAGGAAGGAAGGGAAAGGAGGAAGAGAAAGGATGAAAAGGAGGAAGAAGGAAGGAAGGGAAAGGAGGAAGAGAAAGGATGGAAGGAAGGAAGGGAAAGGAGGAAGAGAAAGGATGAGAAGGAGGAAGAAAGGAAGAAAGGGAAAGGAGGAAGAGAAAGGATGAAAAGGAGGAAGAAAGGAAGGAAGGGAAAGGAGGAAGAGAAAGGATGGAAGGAAGGAAGGGAAAGGAGGAAGAGAAAGGATGAGAAGGAGGAAGAAGGAAGGAAGGGAAAGGAGGAAGAGAAAGGATGAAAAGGAGGAAGAAAGGAAGGAAGGGAAAGGATGGAAGGAAGGAAGGGAAAGGGGGAAGAGAAAGGATGGAAGGAAGGAAGGGAAAGGAGGAAGAGAAAGGATGAGAAGGAGGAAGAAAGGAAGAAAGGGAAAGGAGGAAGAGAAAGGATGAAAAGGAGGAAGAAAGGAAGGAAGGGAAAGGAGGAAGAGAAAGGATGGAAGGAAGGAAGGGAAAGGAGGAAGAGAAAGGATGAGAAGGAGGAAGAAAGGAAGAAAGGGAAAGGAGGAAGAGAAAGGATGAAAAGGAGGAAGAAAGGAAGGAAGGGAAAGGATGGAAGGAAGGAAGGGAAAGAGAAAGGATGAGGGAGGGAGGGAGGAAGGAAAGATGAGAGGAAGGAAAGGAGGGAAAGGAGGAAGAGAAAGGATGGGGGTTACGAGAGGAAGTGTGCCAAGAGCTCCCCCCCCCCCCAGCGAGTCTTCCTGACGGTTGGTTCCTCTCCCGCCTCCAGAACGTCTTCGTGGTGCTGGATCTCTACGGCCGGGTCACGTCTGTCTCCATTGTCAGCTCCACCATGCTGGAAGAGGCTGAGGGCACCCACCCCCCGTCAGTTGCCTCAGAGCCCTACAGCGAAGAGGAGGAAGAGCCCACCCCGGTCCGTACACCCCCCCCCAGCTCGATTCGTTTTGCCTGCCCCACAAACGAGGCCGGCGAGCCTGTGAGCTGCTAGAGCATGGGGTCTCCAAACTTGCCCCCTTTAAGCCTGGAGGACTCCAGCTCCCGGAATTCCCCAAGCCAGCTTGGCGAGACTTCAACTCTATGGGCTTCCTCTCTTGTCATCCCTTCCTCTGCAGTCGCTCCACTCTAGGGAGGAGGAGACGAAAAAAAACAGGCATGGTTGAATGGGGAATTCTGGGAGTTGAAGTCCCACCCGTCTTAACGGGGCCAAGATTGGAGACCCCTGATTTGAGATTTGTGGACTTCAACTCCCAGAATTCCTCAGCCGGCTTCACTAGACTTTCCAGTTGATGCCTGCTTCCTCTCTTGTCATCCCTTCCTCTGCAGTCTCTCCACTCTAGGGAGCGGGGGGGGGGGGAGACTAGTTGAATGGGGAATTCTGGGAGTTGGAGTCCAAAAGTAAAAGTTGAGCAACTTTCCTCTGAAGCAAAGAAAAGGGGAGGGGGATTGGGGAAGGGCTAGGCCTAGGGAACCCCCTTCCTGCTCCTGCCCACCAGAATGCAAAACAAGAACGTTGAAAGCCTAGAAAAGAGCAAAAAAAGAGACGGAGGATTAAAGGTCTAAAGAATACTAAAACCTACGAAGAACATTTGAAGGATTTGGGTTTGGCTAGTCTAGTGGAGAGAAGGACCAGGGGGCACGGGACATGATAGCAGTCCTCCAATATTTGAGGGGTTGCTCCAAAGAAGCGGGATGTGTGTGTCAATTTATTATCTAGAATTAAGGATGAATTTCCTGACTGTGAGGACAATCAGCCAGTGGAACCGCTTGCCACTAGAAATTGTGGCTGCTCCGTAACTGGAGGTTTATAAGAAGCTAGTTAACCCTTGGTCTGGGGTGGGATGAGGTCCCCTGCTTGAACAGGGGCGGTTGGGCTAGAACGATTCCGTGCTCCCTTCCAACTCGCCAATCCCATGAAGGACGAGAGAGACAGGAAGTGAGGAAACGGCCTATTATTCGGCCTGCAAAGCCTGCCGAGGCTTTTTTTCCAAGCCTCTGGGAGGCCGAAAAAGGCTTCAAACCAGCCGAAAAAATCAGCTGTGAGGCGCATGCATGCGCAGTGAGGTAAGTTTACCTGCGGCTCCTGTGCCGGCACAAATGGCTCTGCGTGCCACCCGTGGCACACCATCACTGGTACAGGGGTTTCCTGCCTGGGCAGTGGGCTGGACTAGAAGGCCTCTGGGGGTCCCTTCCGACTCTTGCCCTTGTGTCCCTCAGGGCGAGCGCGACCTGCCCTCCGCGACGGCCTCCATGGAGTTCCTGGAGAACCACGGAAAGAACATCCTCCTGTCCAACGGCAACCTGACGGCCACGCGGGTCTCCAGCTACAACCAGGGCATTGTGGTGGTGGGCCAGCCTCTTCCCCAACAACAACTCTTCCAGGTGGGGTCTCTGGGCTGAGCCCCTTGAGGGTTCCAGCTGGCTCGGCCCTCGTGGTCCAACGTCCTTCCCTCCTTCCTTCTCTCCATTTTCCTTCCTTCCGTTTCCCTCCCTCCCCTCCTTTCCCTCCCTTCTCCTTTAATTCTTTCCTTTCTTCCTTCCTTCTCCCTCTCCTTCTCCTTTGATTCCTTCCTTCTTTCCATCTTCCCTCCCTTCTCCTTCTCTTTCTGTTTCTTCCTTCATTCCATCCTTTCTTCCTCAGTTCCATCTCTTCCTTCTCCCTCCTCCTCCTCCTTTCTTCCTTCTTTCCATCCATCCTCCCTCCCTTCTTCTTTCTTTCCATCCTGTCTTCCTCTCTTTCTCCCTCCCTCCCTCCCTTTTCTTTCTTCTCTTCCTTCTTCTATCCCTTCCTTCTTTCCATCCTTTTTCGTCTCTCCCTTTTCCTTCTCCTTTGAGTCCTTCTTTCCATCCTCCCTTCCTTCTCCTCCTCCTTCTATTCCTTCCTTCTCCCCATCCTTTCTTCCTCCCTCCCTCCCTCCTTTCCTTCCTTCCTCTGGTCAAGGGAGAAGAAAAGCAGGAGGGGGGGGTCTCCCCGTGGCTTTCTCCTCTCTCCCCCCTCCCAACCGGCCATTTCAGTGACCGCCTAGGCCCATGTAGGAAATGTAGCGCAGTTTGCTGCTGCTACTAGCACCATCTGCAGGAATTTTCTTGCCGCTACACCCGCTTCGGACTTCCTGCCTCCCCTCTCTCACTACCCGCCTCTTTTCCAGTTCCAGATCGACTCTCTCAACCCCCAGTGGACTTCGTCCCTCTCGCTGGGGGTCATTGGGAGTTCCCCAGAGCGGCTCAACTTCCCGGCCACGGCCTGCTGTCTCAAACCCTCCACCTGGCTGCTGCAGCGCGACTCGGTCTTCCAGAACTCCCTCAAGGTGCAGCGGGAGCGGCTGGGTGTACACCCGGGGGGAGGGGGGATTGGTGGGGTGGTGGGAGGCGGAGAGAAACAGGCCTGAATTTGAGGGGAGCTGAGCCCCTCCGGGGTTCCGCCCTCCTCTCCCCCTCTGCAGATCTGCGAGAACTATGGCCCCAACCTGGACACCTGCCCCGAGGGGACAGTGCTGGGGGTCTTGGTGGACACCGGCGGCTGCCTCCACCTGTACATCAACGGCGTCGACCAGGGAGTGGCGGCCCAGGACATCCCCAGCCCCTGTTACGTCCTCCTCGATCTCTACGGCCAGTGTGAGCAGGTGAGGGGCCAGCTGGGAGGGGAGGGGGGGAGCTTGAGGTGGGCACAGATAGTCCTCGACTTCAGACCCACCCGGGGGTGGGATTCTACCTGGTCAAATGGCCTAGAAGGGGGGAACTCTCTCGCCTCACAATCAGGAGGCTGTGAGTTTGATCCCAGGTAGACAACAGATATTTCTCTCTCTCTGGGCAGAATGAGAATATATCTGCTGCAAAAAAAAAAAAAAAAAAAACCTCCGCCCTGGCGACAGGAAAGGCACCCAGCCAGTAAAGCGCTCAGCTCCATTCTGTTGTCCAGACTCCACTCCGCAAGGGATTATGGGGTCGTTAAGAGGATGATGACGGGTGGAATTCTACCTGGTTGGACCAGTTCTGTAGAACCGGTTGTTACGATTCTGTGCACTTTGGAGAACCGGCAAATCATGCCCCTAGCTGGCCTTGCCTTGCCCACTTCCTCATCTGGCATGTGCACCATGCATGTTAAGTTGCTATTTTTCCTTTTTTTTTTTTTCCCCCGACCATCATCTGTTCTGCTGTGCCGGAGATTTAGATTAGCTAGGAAGCAGGAAACGGTTAGATTTCTTGCTTTCTTGCTAATCTAAAAGCAGAGCTGAGCCTGAAGCTTCTATGATTTAGTGCAGACTCAGGCAGCAGATGGCAGATAAATAGATTTCTGAATGAATCTGTGCTTCTGAAAGCAACTCAATCTGCCTGCCTACTTTGCCTGGTTTTGGGTAAAAGTTGCTCTTTTTTAAAAAATAAAAAATTCAATCTTTACATAAATATGTACAATATTTACATACAAGCCACACCCAGCCAGTCATGTGACCACCAAGCCACACCTACAAATTAGGCCACGCCCATGGCTGTTAAGAAATTTGAATCCTACCCCTGCACTGACCCCCAATGATGTCCCCAATTTCCCTTGTTGAGCGAGTTTCGGAGCCCCGTTTGAAACGGCCTTCCTTGCCATGGTCATAAAAAAATGAAGCCCCGCAGTCATTTAACTGACTCAAAAAAAAAACAAACCTGGGGTTTTGGGTTTTTTTTTGGCTAGGTCACCATCGTGACCAACGAGACGCTGGCGGTAGGAGCGGAGGGCACGGACCCCCAAGGACAGGGGGACATGGAGAAGGCCGACATGGTGGATGGTGAGTAGGGGGTGGGGCCTTCCAGGAGCTCTTTGGTTTCCCCCTTTTACAATCCTTCACAAATATGAACAGAGGGTACCTTTGAGGTCATCTAGTCCAACTCCCCCCCCCCAAGTAGGATACCCTACACCATTTCTGGAAGGAAGGAAGAAAGGAAGGAAGGAAGGAAGGAAGGAAGGAAGGAAGGAAGGAAGGAAGGAAGGAAGAAGTTGGAAGGGGCCTTGGAGGTCATCTAGTCCAACCCCCTCCTGCCCAAGCAGAAGACCCTACAGCCATTTCTGAAAGAAAGGAGAGAGAGAAAAAGAAAGAACAGAATAACAGAGTTAGAAGGGGTCTTATTGGTCATCTAGTCCAACCCCCTCCTGCCCAAACAGGACACCCTACCCCATTCCTGGCCAATGGCAGTCCAACTTGAAAGCCTCTAAGGACGAAGCTCCCACAACGTCCGAAGGCGACTTCTGTCCCCTCTGTTGACCGTTGTTTTCTCACTCCTTGGCTTTGAAACAAACTCAAAGTTTGTTGCTTGCGGGTCCCACTGTCGTCTTGGCAGTTTTGTCATTTGGGGGTGGGGGGGAGTATTTCCTCTGGGGTTTTTTTTTTTTTGAAAAGAATTTTATTAATTTTCTACAAACAAACAAGACAAACAAAACATTAAAACATCAACTCTCATATGTACATCCAATGTGTCGGCTGGTTCATTAGTTTTGTGCATTCATTTTGTAGTCTCAATTACAAGTATGTTACATAACAACTCATTATCAATCCAAACTTATATATCCTAGTATCACTAAAAAAAAGAAATTTTTGACTATACTTTTAATCATTCATGCTTTATGAGATAACAATACTTTAAACAGTTTATTCTGTAACAAATCATATAATCATACCAAATCAATCCTAAAAACCCTTTATAAATATAGTGTCAATATTCTATTATCGTGTTTTATCATCTAGCCATTGATAAAAAAGATCCCAAATTTCATAAAATTGTTTCTCCTCTTGCTCTCTAATTTCAAATGTCAATCTACTCATCTCAGCACATTCCAATATTTTCTTAATAATTTCTTCCTGTAATGGTATTTTCTCATTCTTCCAATTTTTAGCAAATACAATCCTAGCCGCTGTTAATACATTTACAATCAGGTATTTCAAATCTTTACTATATGTATCAGGTAAAATTCCCAATAAGAAGATCTCTGGTTTCAAGTCTATGTGTTTCTTTGTCATTTTTTCCAACCACATGCGAATTTTAGTCCAATATTTTCCAGCATCCTCACAAGTCCACCACATATGGTAATATGAGCCAGGTATCTGATGACATTTCCAGCATTTTTCAGATTTGTTCTTAAACATTCTTGCTATTCTTGTCGGGGGAAAGTGCCACCTGTAAAACATCTTATACAAGTTTTCTTTATATGCTGTTGACATTGTCATTTTATAATTTTGAGACCACAATTTTTGCCATTTCTCTAAATCAATCCCATATCCAAAATTCTTCCCCCAAACAATCATAGTTTCTTTAACTTGTTCTTCCTCTAATTTAATTCCCAGTAAATAATCATAGAATTTTTTAATCACCTTCTCATCAGTACCCATCAAGATCTTATCTAAATCAGTCTGCTTATCATAGAATCCCTCCGTTTTAAAATCTTCATCATACCTTGAATGTATTTGCTCATATGAAAACTAATTCATCCTTATACCTTGTTCCTCTAAGTTTTGGATCGATTTAAGTCCACCCTTTTCATCCAACAGTTCCCCATATCTAACTGTTTGTTCCTTCTTATAGATTATAGGATAGGAAAATGCTTCAATAGTCGATAACCAAACTGGAATTTTCAAATAACATTGTTTTTTTATCTTCTCCCAGTTTAACCACAAAGACTCCCATATATAATGTCTTCTAAAATAACCCTGTGTTTTAGTTCCCTTATACCATAAAAAAGCATGCCAGCCCAACAGCAAATCATGCCCTTCTAATGTCAACAATCTATGCTTTCTTAATGTTATCCATTCTTTGACCCACATCAAACTTGCAGCTTGATAATACAATTCCCAATTAGGCAGGCCAAAACCTCCTCTAATTCTAGCATCTTGCAAAAGCTTTAGCTTTATTCTCGCTTTTTTACCTTGCCATATAAACTTCAGCATGATTTTATTTAAATCTTCAAAATAGTCTTTTCCAAGCCTAATTGGTATTGTTTGAAACAGAAATAGAATTCTGGGTAAAATATTCATCTTGATTGTTGAAATTCTCCCTATTAATGACAGTTGCAAGCTTTCCCATTTCTTCAAGTCTGTAGCTATCTGTTGTTTGAGTTTATTATAATTATTCTCTTTTAATGTGCTACATCTTGCTGTCAAATATATCCCCAGATACTTAACCTTATTTGTAACTTGGATTTTCAAAAGGTCTGCCAGTTCTTCTCTTTGTCTCAGTAACATGTTCTTTGTCAAAATCTTTGTTTTATATTTATTTATTTTCAAACCAGCCATCTCACCATATGTCTCTATCTTTTCCAATAACTTTGGAGCTGTTTCTAGCGGGTCTTCCAGAATAAAAGCTAAGTCATCAGCAAAAGCTTGTAGTTTGAATTCTTCCTTTTTAATTTTCATTCCTTTTTTATGCTTTTATCATCCCTAATATTTCTATTCAACTTCCAAAGTCAACACAAATAGCAAAGAGGATAGGGGACACCCTTGTCTTGTGCCTTTTCTTATATTATTAAAATCTGTAAGTTCTCCCTCCATCATTACCATTGCTCTCTGTTTATTGTATATGGCTTCTATTGCTTGAATAAATTTTCTGGCAAAACCCATCTGTTCCAATAGTAATAACATAAATCTCCAGTTCACGTTGTCAAATGCCTTTTGAGCATCTAGGAATATCAAAGCCATTTGCTTTTCAGGATGTGCCTCATAGTATTCCAAAGTGTCCAAGATTACTCTCATATTGTCTCTGATTTGTCTCTTTGGCAGAAATCCATTTTGATCTGGGTGGATAAAATTATTTAAATATTTTTTAAGTCTTTCTGCTAAAATTGAAGCAAAAATTTTATAGTCTGCATTCAATAAAGAAATAGGTCTATAGTTCTTAATTTGCAGTGGGTCAGCTTCTTAACAATTGTTCATGTTGTTTTTTAATATGAACTTCTTGTAAGCAAATTATATCGAATTTTAATTTCTCTAATTTATGAAAAGTTTTCCTTCTTTTAACAGCTGAATTGAGTCCATTTATATTCATTGTAATCAGTTTTTTTTTCTTCCATGATTATGCTTTATATTTAGGTCTAACAGCTCTTGTGGATCTCACTTCACGCCGTTCTTTATTATCCACCTGTCCATCTACTGCTCCTTTCTCTTTTTCAGTCTCCAGTTGTTCCTCTTGAAACTCAATTAATGAGACCTCCTTCTCTATCTCCTCTTCTCTTCTTCCAAAAGATTCTGCATGGAAAAGTTCTGCTTTCTCAATTGAATCAATTCTATGTCTCTGCTCTTGCCACGTAAACATTAATCCTTCTGGAATCAGCCGTCTATAATTCACTTCGTTTTCCAATAGCATTTTGGTCAGAAATCAATATTCTCTTCTCATCTCTCTCACTCTTCTGGGTATTTGTTTTAAAACCACAATCTCTTTATCTTTGTTTTTCAATGTTTTCTCTCTTACCACTTGTAGTATTTGTGTTTTAATGGATTTTTTAGTAAATCTAATATGGACTTCCTTTGGTAATTTATTTCTCATCGCATATCTTGTATTCACTCGATATATCTCATCTACTCCATCCATCATCTTTTCCTCTGTAATTTCCAAAGCATCTGCCAAAATTTCTATCATTATCGCAGCCAAATTTTCTCCTTTTTCTTCTTCTATATTTTGAAATCTGAAGTAAAATTCTGACCTTTCCATCTCCCACCTCAACATCCCACTTTTTTCTTGTTCAACCACTGTTAATCTACTGTCAATATTTCCAATCCTCTCCTCTCTTTGTTTACCTTCTTTCTCAATTTTTTGGAATCTCTCTTCATACTTCACCATCATTTGTTTAATATTTTCCACTTTTTCATCCGTCTTCTCCATTCTTTGTTCAATGTTCTCTATCCTTTGTTCAATGGTGTCTGATTTTATCTTAAGATCTTGTATTCCTTGCATAATCATCTGTAAAGTTACTTTTTCTTGTTCTTTATCTTGCTTCAACATTGTCTGAATTAAACGTTGTCCTCCAGCTGGTGGGGATGCAGAGGTAGAAGTAGAAACGCCAGATGATATTGGTTTCCTGCTCATTTTAATGCTTCCAAATCTTCAAATTGTTTTTAACTTTAATCCAACTGGTAGAATAGCCAATTATAATCCAAAATGGAAAAATCCAATAGTAAAAGGCCCAAAACCAAAGGAAAAAAAGGAAAAAAAGAGGAAGAAAAGATTTTCAGGTTCTTCTAGACCCTAATCCAATTACGAAGTAGTAAAAAATAAAAAATAGAAAGAAAAAAACCCCCAAAAATAATAATATTGATTAAGAGAAAAAAAGAACAAAAAAAGAAAAAAGAAAAGAAAAGAAGAGATTCCTTCAGGCTCTTCACACCTTAATCCAATTGAAAAGTCTCAATAATCAAAAAAGAAAAACAGAGTGGTCCAAAAACATGAATAGAAAAAGCAAAAGGATCCCAATAAAGATAAGGAGAAAAAAGGAAAAATAAAGAAGAAAAAAACTCTGAGGCTTTCCCTTTGAAATAAAAAGCAAAAATAAAAATATTGCTAGAATTAAAATTTACAAAAAGGCTGGTGAGTAGGGGTATCACAAATATATATAGTTGTAGCAACGTTTCAGCAGAATCTCATCTGCCATCATCAGGCTTCTGTATAGTGTTTGCCCCAAATTTAAATCTGAAACCACTGTAAAAGTCTGACTCACAGACAAACACCATACAGAAGCCTGATGATGGCAGATGAGATTCTGCCGAAACGTTGCTACAACTATAAAAGCACCACTATAATGACGTGGGAAAATACCCGAACAAAGCTGATTATAAGTCTCATTCATCATCTTCAGGCTTGTGTCTTCAGCTCTGTGTTTCTCAGAGTGATGTGAGCTTGCAGCTGCTTCTTCCTTTTAACTGCTAGTGGGGGTGTGACTTGATTGGCTGGGGGCTTGCCTGTTTTCTGATTGGGTGGGGGTGTGTTCTCATTGGTTGGGGGTTTGGCTGTGTTCTGATCCACCTCAAACCCCTCTGAGCCATACATGAAGCGAACTGACCTCCACCATGAAGATGCAGCACGACCACAAACTCGAAGCCAAACAGCAAGATCACAGCTCACCAGCTCAAACCCTCCAGCAACTAAGACTAACCTGAGCACAACCAAGCCCCCACCTGAACAGAACACACCTGCAGCCAATCAGAACACAGCCAACCCCCCAACCAATCAGAACACAGCCAAACCCCCAACCAATGAGAACACACCCCCACCCAATCAGAACACAGCCAAGCCCCCAGCCAATCAAGTCACACCCCCACTAGCAGTTAAAAGGAAGAAGCAGCTGCAAGCTCACATCACTCTGAGAAGCACAGAGCTGAAGACCAAGCCTGAAGATGATGAATGAGACTTTATCGAAACATTGCCTAGATACTTCCAATCTTACGCGGGAGAAAACCCGAATAACCAAAGATCCATATATATATATCAGAAAGCACACTGTACTTTGTTTAGTTATCCAAGGCTCTTATTATGACTCTCTTCCCCACCAGCTTCAAAACCAAGCCTTAAGTGTTGAAATATTGATAAGAGTCCAGGAAAACACCTGTAATAATATTTTGCTGTGCTCTCCCTCTATCTTATCACATTAAGATGTCCTTGAGAAGGAGTCTTCTTACCATTCTCTCCAATTCAAATAAAATATTTTCAAGCCTCTAGTTGACAGTGTTATACAAAGTTTCTTAATGCTCTTCCCCCCCCAGCCAGAAAAAAAGGATAATTTATACAAAAAAAAAAAAATAGCCAAAGGAAGCCTCTATCCTAAAAAAAATTAAAAAATCAAAAGGAGCATAAAAATATATGTAAAAGAAAATTCAATCCGGTTACCTACAAAGTCACACTAAAGTCCCCCCAAAAAAGTAAAAGAAAGAGAAAAAAAAAAATCCAAGCCTCAATTTGACGTCACTTTAAAAAGCGCCGCTCATACAGTTTTTGTCAAAAAAAAAAAAATCTCACAGGTTTCTTCTCTATTCAGGATGCCCTTTCAAATCTCAGTGAATTTACAACACAAAAGAAGTTTCTCACCCAGCCGACACACTTTCTTTCCAGCCACTTTCTTTCCGGAGCTGTCCCGACTTTAGCAGCTATGGAGGCTGCCTCTCCACCGCCAGCAAAAGGGCTTCTCCCGGATCAAACCAGAGATTTTGCAATATCTCTGGGATCCTGGGACAGTGCCCTTCACGATCCCCGTCTCTACGGGACGGTTTAGGTCCGTTGGGACCGACCAGGGGCGAAAATATCGGCTGCGATCTCAGAGCTCTGAGATCGCAGCTGTATCGCCGAAAGGAAGCTCCGCCTTCTCCCTCTCGGTTTTTTTTTTAAGGGGGGGGTGTTTTCTCTAAATGAGGTGGCCTTCACCTCCTTTGGGGTCCTTGAGCCTCACCGAAGCCTTCTTCCTGCCAGGCATCAAGGAGAGCGTTTGCTGGAGCCCCCCCGTGGACGTGAACCCCACCAAGATCTGCGAGTATCACTCCCTCTGCGCCCGCTTCAAGGACCTGCTACTCTTGCCAGGTGACAGTTTTCCTGCTCCGCGGGGAAAGGAGAGGTTTTTCTAAAATAATAATTTTAAAAAATGAAATGCAATGCCATGAAATCATAAAACAAAATGGAAACTTTCCTTTTTCCAAAAATACACACACACACACACACACACACACACACACACACAGATCCCACACCGAGAAATACGAATGGATTCCTGTCCGACTCCTCTGGGCCTCCTTCCAACCGTGTTCTTTCTTCCCACCCCCCATATCCTAAAATCTCCCCCCCCCCACCAGAGGCCTACTTTGCCGAAGACCCCAAGCTGAGCCTTTGCTACTGCGAGTCGTGCCACAAGCTGCGAGGGGACGAGGCCTACTACAAGCGGGGGGAGCCCCCCCGGGACTACGCCTTGCCCTTCGGGTGGTGCCACTTCAGCCTCAGGTACCTTTAGGGGCGGGGCGGGGTGGTCCTTTACTTACGACTGCTTGTAATTTGGAAAATTACTGCTGGTAGTTTGGGGAAAAAAAGGAATTTGGGACTGTGTTTCACACTTAACAACCTTGGCAACTGGTTTCTATTTATGATGGTTACAGTGATTTCCCCGCCCCCCCACTTTTGCAACCGACTGACAAGCAGCGGGGAAGCCAGCTTTGCTTAATGACCGCATGACTCACTTAACGGCTGCAGTGATTGGCTTAACCCCTGGGGGGGTTAAGGAAGATCGTAAAGTGGAGCAAAGGGGCTTTGCTTATTGGGAGTCCCAACGTGATCCGCTTTATGGCTGCAGCAAGAAAGCTTGTAAAACAGAGAAAAACTTAACAACCATCTCGTTTAATGATGGCAATTGGGGGCTCTGTTGTGGTCATAAGTTAAGTATATATGAAGATGAAGCTGTTGCAGGCCCCATTTAGGGAGGGTTTTCCTTCTTCCTGGTTCCGGGACCCTCCGGGTTTTCTCCCACCCACCCATTATTCCTTGTAGAATAAACCCCCGCCTGGACATGGCCAGCACCTCGAAGAAGTGGCACATGGCCTACCACGGGACGAGCATCGGAGCCGTGCGCCGCATGTTGGATCAAGGGGAACTGGTGCCTGGTAAGTGAAGGGACCAGGCTAGAAACCAGGAGACTGGGAGTTCTAGTTTTTCCTTCAGCACGAGGCCAGGTGATCTTGAGCCAGCCAGTCTCTCTCTGCCCTCAAAAGGGTGCAGTGGCAAACCCCTTCCGAAAACCAGGAGGTCGGGAGTTCTAGCATTGACTTCGGTGCGGAGCCAGCTGGGTGATCTCGGCCCTCAAAAGTACACAGCGGCAAACCTTCCGAAAACTGGGAGGCCGGGAGTTCTCGTATTGATTTCCTCACAAAGCCAGCCAAGTAATCTTAGTTAGGCCAGCCGGTCTCTCTCAGCCCTCAAAAGGACGCAGCAGCCACCCCCTTCCGAAAACCGGGAGGCCAGGAGTTCTAGTGCTGCCTTCGACCCGAAGCCAGCCCGGGCCAGCCAGTCTCTCTCAGCCCTCAAAAGGACCCAATGGCATATCCCTTCCGAAAAATCTTGCTGAGAGAGAGCTCCAGGGACAGTCAGTTCAGGAGTCAAGTAAAGAGGGGGGCTCTCCCCCCAAAAAAAAATTACACCTAGTATTGTATTGAGGGTCCCCAAAACAGGGGGGGCTGAGGGAAAAGACTTGGGGGGTCAACGGGACCCTCGCCGATTTGCTCTCTTTTATGACTGGCTGAGCACCACTCCCCTCGCTACTCTTCAACCATTTGGGGTGATGTGCAATGGTACCCCTTCCTTCCTTGCCCTGCAGGGATCACGTCCATCTTGAGCTGCCGCCCGGTGAAGGCTGATCCACAGGGAGGGGGCCCGGGCAGCGGCCCCAATGGGGTCTACCTGGAGGCGGAGGAGAACAGCGTCCAGGGGCGCGAGGAAGTCCACCATGTCCTTCTCTCGCCCACCCTGCGCTACGCGGGACTGGAGCCTTTTGCCACCAAAGTGCAGTAGGTGTCACGCGTGGACAGCTTGGGGGAGGGAGACTGGAAGATGTCTGATCGGGACCTGGGGAGGAGGGAAACCTGCAAATAAGTCAAAATGGCAGCTGGGCAGTACATAACATACAGTGTTTTCCCGAAAATAAGACCTGGTTCTCAAGATTCCAATTAAATCCTGAGTCTTGAGTCAAACTTGCAAAGCTTCCAAAGGATTTATTGGGAGTTAACCTGTTCAGGACTACCTGGGTGTAGCCAATTCTGAGATATATAATTCATTGTCACCCTTGACCCTGGTTTCTCCCTCCCTACACCTCCTGGATGTGTCATAAATTATATTCTCTAATGGGACACATCCATAGCTCAGAGTCATGCTCTCCAGTTAAAATTTTACTTGGCAGAAACTTCAGTCTCACCTAGTTACTATCTCTGAAAAACTATTGATGAAATGAGCTTTTGGTTTCCAAGCTGCTGCACTGCACTCGCCTCCCTCCCTTTCCGTTGGCAACTCTAAAAAGACCATAGAAAGATATTATACTTACTAAGCTTTCATCAGCCTCTGCTGACATCATCAGGGTATTAAACTACCATTACAGAGACCTGTGCCTTTACATATCATTAATCAATTTAGCCCTTGCACGTGGAATATAGACCCTTCCAACTGCATGTGGATTCATGCTATGAAGGCACAGCCAGGCCTGACCAAATACAGAGCAGCCCCGCAGAGCTGCCTCAAGCTATAACAGACCAGAATAATGGAGGAGAGCCGGGCCAACCTCAAGGTCACGAGCAAAGCAACAAATTGCAATAGCTGACAAGTTAATATCACTTCTTAGAGATAAGCAAACCAAGCTGGGTCTGGCAAGGGAGGAAACAACAGGAGTTAAACCTCCATCGACCAACATGACTGAAGCAAAAACAACAAAGTTAATTACAGGTGGGAGGCGGTTGGAAGGGCCTATTACCAAGTGCAAGGGCTAAATTGATTAATGATATATAAAGGCATGGATCTCTGTAATGGTTAAGTTTAATACTCTGACGATGTCAGCAGAGGCTGACAGAAGCTTAGTAAGTACAATAAATATAATTTTAGTTCCAGAGATCTGAAAGGTCTTATTTTCGGGGGACATCATCCATGAACTAACCTCACTTGTAACCGTCGCCTCCTTCCGATAGTCCTTCTGCAGCCGGCAAGGCTTTCCTGAAGGCCTCTGCAGCCAATAACCATTGATATCTCCGGATCAATCTGGAACTTTGTTATCAGCTCCAGAAACCTTCAGGAAAGCCTTGCCGGCTGCCGAAGAAATGGGCCGGCAAGGCAGGGGTCGGGATGTGTGCGAGGCCTGGCTACACCTGTCCAAAGGTAAGTAGTAGGGCAGCTCCAACACCCCTCCTGCCCTCGTTTAATTTTTACCCTGTCTACTCTGGAGTGGGTGGGATCTTCATTGGGGGTAGGGCTTATATTGGGCTCACGTGTAATAAATCAAGCTAAGACTTACATACACGGTAGGTCATATTTTTGGGGAAACAGGCTACATTTCTTAGTGCTTCATAAACATCCTGTTGTCTGGGTATCCATTCGAGTGGGTGGGATCTTCATTAGGGCTTATTTTGGGTGTAAGTGTAAAAAAAAATCAAGCTAGGCCTTACTTTCAGGGTAGGTTGTATTTTCGGGGAAACAGGGTAGTTGCAAATAATTCCCCCCCCCCCAATACATGCATTTATACAAATAAACAGAATGTTGATTTCTCCCTTTGGGGCTGTCTTTGAATTTGGACCCCACCCCGGAAATTCTCCTTCGAAGAAGCGGTTGTGGGGACGCCGGAAAAAAGCCATCAAGTGTGACTTTAAAATAATAATAATAATAATAATGTATTTTTTTTTTAATCTCTACTTTATGCTCTTTGCATTGCCTGCTTGGTTTCTACTTGAAGAAACAAACTAGGAAAGCAAAAAAAAGTCAAGCTACACATGAAATTTGAAAAAGTTTTTCAAAGGGAGGGAAATATAGTCTGACTGAAATTTTTAAAAATCCAATTTAAATTTAAAAAATCCAATTTAAATAAAATCCTATTTAAAGAAAAAAAATATGATTTAAATTTTAAAAAATCAGTTTAAATTTTAAAAAATCCAGTTTAATATTTTTTAAAAAATCTGATTCAAAATTTAAAAATCTAGTTCAAATTTTTAAAAACCTGATTTAATTTTTTTAAAAAATCTGATTTAAAAAATCTGATTTAAATTTTTTAAAAATCTGATCTAAATAAAAAAAAATCCAGTTTAAATTTTAAAAAATCCAATTTAAATTTTTTAAAAAACATCAATTTTTATTCCACCTGCGGCCTCCATACTTCCTTCCTTCACTCCTTCAGAATTTTGAGCTAGACTGACCCCCCACCTTCAGCCTGTCGATGTAAGCATGTAAGTAAGCCCAGCCATGGTTTTTTTTTTCCTTTTTTCCCCCCTTCCAGATTCAAAGACCCAAAATCTCACCGACAGCACTCGGCCCAGGTGGCGTTGCAAGTATGCGTCCGTCCAGGCTCCTACAAGGTCTGTCCCCCCACCCAGGCCGCCCCCGAGCCCGTGGACCCCCGCTTCAGCAGTGCCGAGATCGAGTGGGTCACCAAGGAGAAAGGTGCTACGGTTCTCTTCGGCCTGCTCATCCGTGTGGAGTGAGACCACCAACCCTTCCCTCCGGCTGCCTTTGGCCCATCGCGGTGTTGCCAAACCCCCTCACCACCACAACGGCACAGAACCGGCTGGAAACAGCAAGAGAAGGAACGGGGGGGGGGTGTCAACTTTTCCAGCCAGACGGAGGACTCCCTTTCGGGAGAGAATGTTATTGGGGTCCGGGTGGGGGTCTTCCTCTTGGGGAGGGGGCTCTTCGCCTCCTTTTATTTTCTTTTGCACAGAGACAAGCTAACGGGGACAGCGGTGGGAGGGGCTTGGGAAACCGCTAAGAGCATGAAAGGGGGTTTGTGTGGGGTGGGGTGGGAAAAAGGGGAGGGGTCTTGAGTTGCCACAAAAGGATGTGGGGAAGGGTCTTTTGGAAACCCCTTTCCCCATCTGTCTCCTTCCCTGAGAAAGGAGGGATTTCTACAGACCTACAACCATCTCGATGACTGTCTCCGTTTCTTTCCTTGGGGAAGGGTCTTTTGGGGCAGAGGAGGGGGGCTCATCTTCCTTGAGTGAGACTCCCCTCCCCCTGGGCAGGCACTTAAGAAATACCAGGGAGGGGGGGTTAATCTCAACCCCGCCTCCCCTTAATCCAGAGTTCTGGATTAAAAGAACATTTGGGGGGGGGATGTCTCTTCTTGCTACACGACCACCTCCCTCATTCTTGGGGGGTGGGAGCAGATTTACAGAAGCAGCTTGCAGGCCTTGGATGGGGGGAGGGCAAAAATGCAAATTTCTCATTTTGCAATGGGTTTCCCCCCCCACCCACCAGAAGACGGCACAGATTTCTCCCCCATCCCTCCCGGAAGCCCATCAAGACCAATTGTGGGGGGGGGGCTCCCCATTAAAACACACACACACACATTTTATTCTGATTTTCTTTCATTCTCTCTTCATTCTCCCACCACCACTCCCCCATCCCGCTTTAACTGGGATTTGGCGGGGGGGGGTGTCTTGTGGGGTACGTGTGCAACACCCTCACACACACACACACACACACACACACCTCCTCCTCCTGTTCCCCCCCCGCTCCCCTTATTTATTGATGTGCTCATCGTCAGGAAAAAAAAATGTGAATTTTTTTCAGGGGGGGGGGCGCGGAAAGGATGTGACCCCGTGGTCCTCATTCCATTTCTCCCCCTCTTTTTAATTTGTATTTGAAATGCTATTTATGCTGCTTCTTTCACTTTATTTGTTTGGGGGTGGGTGGGCAAGAATTTTCTTTTTTTTTTTTAACATTTGTTGGAAGCTGTGGGAGGGGGAGTTTGTTTTCTGGATGTATTATTATTATTTCCCTCTCCCCCCCTTTTTTTGGGGGGGACGGGACATAAAATGAATCATTTCCCTTTCTCCCCCGGCCCCTCCGAGGGTTTATAAACCACAGTTCAACCAGTTTTCTGTCTGTGTCTTTGGTGACTTCCCCCAACACACACACACACACACACAAATGGGATTTAATAACACACACACCCCCTGTGCAATTTTCAGTCCTCTTATTTATGACGTGTCACTCCCAAGGTTTCAGAATTCCCCCGAGCAGCTTTCGAATAAAGTGAGAAATGAAACAAGACTCCAGAGAAGAAAATAAAATTTGGATTTTAGCATCCAGAAAACAGCAGATCCCAAAAGCAAATTGTGCACGAGACCTCTGCAATTTTTTTTTTTTAAATTATTAGACGGTCCTGGGGTTACAACCGTTCGTTTAGTGTCCGTTCTGCAACTTTTTTGCATTTTTCTTTTATTAGAGGGTCCGGGACTTACAAATTGTTTAGTGTCCATTCAAAAGTCACGATGGCACTGAAAAAAAAACGACGTAGGACTGTTTTTTGCCCTCTTAATGGCCATTCCAGCATCCAACATGATCAAAAATTCAGACCCTTGGAAACTGGCATGTACTTATGACGGTTTCAGTATCCCGGAGATGTGTGTGTGAGAGAGAGACGGGATCTCTTTTTGCAACCATTTAATGAGCAAAATCAATGAGGAAGATGATTCGCTTAACGACCAGGTTCCTCACTGAACTGCCGTGGTTCCCATAACAACGGTGGCAAGAAATGTAATATGGGGCCAAAACTCACTTCACAAAAGCAAATCACAGCAAATTGTTAAGTGAATCAGGCAATCATTAAGTGAATCTAGCCTCCCTCATTGACTTTGCTTGCCCGAAGCCACTTGGGACAGTCGTAAAGGAAGACCCCCGTCATAAATGCACCCCCCCTCTGCACCTACATTTCAATCCTGCGACTGCAAGGATGCCATCATGGTCATAAGTGCGAGGATCGTCCGTAAGTCACCTTTTCCAGCGGTGTTGTAACTTGGAATGGTTGCTAAAGATTTGGTTGTAAAATGGAGGATTATGGGTACCGACCTCAAATCAGAATAACGAATCCTAATTTCTCTATATATGAAAGCAAAATGCCACTCACACATTATAATATAGTAGAATAGAATAACCTTTCCACATAGTATATCTATCCATATATATAAAAGCGAAATACGATGGCCAGGAAAGTTGGTAAAAGGTGGTGAAACAGAAATCCGATACTCAGCTGTGGTCATAAGGCCGAGAACTTCCACTAATAAAACATTATCTTATTAATTATCAATATTTTTTTTAAAATTTTTTAAGTAGAGACTTGTCTGGAATGGTATATATAGGATCTCGTAATTAAGCAGGGGGTTGGACTAGAAGACCTCCAAGGTCCCTTCCAACTATGTTATTCTATTACAGGTAGTCCTCAACTTACAACAGCTCATTTAGTGACCAAAGTTACCAAGGCACTGAAAATAAATTGACTTTAGGACCATTATCCATTGCAGCAGCATCAATGAGTTACATTCGGATGCTTGACAAGTTATTCACATTTATGATGATTGCAACATCGTAAAAAGGGGGCAGGTGATCCCCTTTTGTGACCCACCTGAGGAGCAGAGTCGACGGGGAAGCCGGCTTTGCTTAACGACTGTGTGACTCATTTAAGAACTGCCCAGATTCGCTTAAGAACCATGTGGCTCACTTAACAATGGCAGTGTTTCGCTTAACAAGTGGCGAGGAAAATGGAGCAAAATTCACTCTACCAATTTCTCACTTAATGCCATGAATTTCGGGCTCTGTGGTGGTAATAACTCAAGGACTGCTTGCAATCCGTATCTATATAAAAGCGAAATGCTCCTCACGCATCATCACAAAATCTCCAGAACCGTAAAGCCTACAAACATGAAATTTGGCACGTCTGTTCCTCTTGGCTCCTAGGGGCTCACTAAGAAAGGATTTTTCAAAATGGCCCTCAGAACATTAGCATTTCCTATATTATTATTATTATTATCATTACTATCATGCTTTGATGCTAAGGAGTTCTACTCCCCCTCCCCACCTGAAAAGAAATCTCTTCCAAAGCAAAACACAAGCAGAGGGGGTTCAGTTTCAGAGCACCAAGCAGCTTCAGTACAGAACAGTTGAGCTAAGCCATGCCCAGGCTCCTTGCTGTCTCCTTGCTCACCCAGCAAATACTCTTTCAGTTTCCAAACAGCCCTCCACTTTCTCCCACACTGACAAGACGCTAGCCAGATGAATACGCATGGATGCTGGTAGGCAGAGGCAGAATTCCACCCACCCCCCTTATTTTCCTCCCCCAAAACTAAGCCCAACCACAGTTTCGTAGCGAAGCACGGGGATTGAGCTAGTTATTTATAAATAATAAACTGCCATGGTGAAAGATCGCTAGGGAAAAGAGACCACCCATAGATACCCAATCCGCCATGATCATCAGATCTTCAAGGGTGGGTAAGAAACATCACGCTTGTCCTGTCCTTGTGTACACACGTGTGTGAGATCACCACAACCCTTGGATGCCTGGAAGTGAAGGTAGTTTTATGTCCCAGGTCATTGTCCAAAGAACTGAGCCTTGGCAAGCTGGCTGCCTGGCTGGAGAACAGCTTCCAACTTTATCAGCTCCACAGGATCTTCACATCAGCCCTCCAAGGTAGGCCAGGGCGAGGAACAGATCCAGCAGAGATTTCTTTATTTTTATTTTGTCAAGCAATTATAAGATAACAGGTATAAATATCAACATAGTTATGAATACATGAAATGGATATGAATAAAAATAAAAGAAACAATAGGCACGTTGGTGCACTTATGCACGCCCCCTACAGACCTCTTAGGAAAGGGGTGAGGTCAATAGTAGACAGTCTCAGGTTAAAGTTTTTGGGGTTTGGGGAAGAAACCACAGTCAGGCAGAGTATTCCAGACATTGACCACTCTGTTATTCCTGAAGTCGTATTTTGTGCAATCAAGTTTGGTGCGGTTTACCTTGTGTTTGTATCTATTGTTTGCTCTTGTGTTGTTATAGTTGAAGCTTAAGTATTCATTGACAGGTAGGACATTGCAATGTATGATTTTATATACTTAGATCGGACCGAAGGCGCGTAATTCAAAGTTTTCTAGGTCTAGAATTTCAAGTCTGGTGGCATAAGGTCTTCTGCAATGTGTAGAGGAGCAGAGAACTCTTCTTGTGAAATATTTCTGGACTTTCTCAACTGTGCTAATATCAGATACGTAATGTGGGTTCCAGACTGATGAGCTGTATTCAAGTATTGGTCTAGCAAATGTTTTGTATGCTCTAGTTAGTAGTGTGATATTACCGGAGAAAAAGCTACGTAGGATTAGATTAACAACTCTTAATGCCTTTTTGGCTCTGTTGTTCCAGTGGGCTCTAGCACTTAGGTCATTAGAGATGAGTTACTCCAAGGTCCTTGACAGAGCTTGGAACATCAGCAAAGTCTTGAGTATTCAGCTTGTATTAGTAACAGCTTGCCACTGTTGTTAAATGAACCACCACCGTTGACAAGTCAGGGACTCGATTGTTAAGTGAATCCGGCTTCCCCGTTTTGAAGGTCTCAGAAGGGGGATGACATGGCTCCGTAACATCACAAACTGTTGTTAATGTGAGTCTGTTGCCAAGCGTCGGAGTTTGGCCCATGTAACCGCAGGGATGTTGCTGCTGTCCACGCAAAAACCCACTCCGAAGTCCCTTTTTACCCCCAGAGGACTACCTGCATTATTGCGGTGAAAAAGACACATTTGCCAGCTTGCCTGCGAGTCGGTAATTGAATCAGCTGCAAAAAAAAAAACGCGTTTAAAAACATCAGAATGCATTTGGTTTCCCGACAATTTCTTCTCGTTCCTGAGATCTCCTGGTGGTCTCCCATCCCTGTGCTTGTTAGCCATTGTTTTAGGTGAAGATTCCAGGTACCAAGCGGCGGGAGGCTCAAGGGAGGGCACAGACCCCTTTCCATGGAACACCTGCAAGCAGAGTTAAGCTGCAGAATTAAACCCCACCCACCCCCAAAAAATTAGGATTCCCCCATGCAATGAGAGCATCTAGACCACCCCTACTCTGCATTTCCAGCTTTGATAGGAAGGGGCTCCTGCTTACCCCCTCCGAAGTGCCCCCCCGCCACCCCCCCAAGCCAGATTCTGGGTGCTTTGCCCCCTCTCACTGTCCTACCTTGCAAGAGGGTTGTTTGGGGCAGGAAAAAGTGACAAGCAGGTTGAAAAGGGGGGGGGCTTCTTCCCAGGCTGGGGGTTTGGGGGGCACCCCATGGCTGGGGAGGGGGGGTTTATAAGGGGGGGGTTCTCCAATTTCTCCCCCTTCCCTGCTGCAAGAGGAGGAGATGCAAAAGGAAGCCGCGCCCACCGTAGGTCTATTTGCATGCAGGCCCCGCCCTTTTTCTCTTCCTTTACACTGCCTCTTGCCAGGGTTCTACTCGGGGAGCCACGCCCACCGTCATCTATTTGCATGCAGGCCCCGCCCCCTTTTCTTTCCTACGGCGCCTCCTGCCGAGCTTCTACGGGCGGGATGGGGAGGGTGGGTGCGGAAAAAAGCCAAGTCCACCGCAGGTCTATTTGCATGCAGGCCACGTCCATTAATCTTCCGTACGCCTCCGCTTGACATGGTCCTAGGCGCGGAGCGTGCGGAAGGAAGGAAGGAAGCCACACCCACCGTCTGGATCTGCATGCTGGCTCCGCCCCCCCTTTTTTCTCTTTCGCTACGTCGCCTCCTGAAAGGATTCTACGCGCGGGGTGGTGGGGGTGGGGGACGAAGGAAGCCACGCCCACTGCCATCTTATTTGCATGCAGGACCCGCCGCCTCCCGCCAGGCTTCTATGCGCGAAGGCGGGGACTGAGCGCGGCGACCCGGAAGAGGAAGCGCCGGAGCGGAAGTGAGGCCTGGTGCGGGGAAGGGGAGGGGTCTCTCCGCCGTCGTTCCGCTGCTGCCCCCGCCTCACCCCCCCTCCCCGGGGGTCTCCGGGCGCCGCGAGGATTGCGACCGCCACCATGCCGGCCCTGCTGGAGCGCCCGAAGCTGAGCTCAGCCATGGCCCGCGCCCTCCACCGGCACGTCATGGTGGAGAGGGAGAGGAAGCGGCAGGGTGAGACCCCGACACCCCCCCCATTTCCTTATCCCCCCCAAGTCCAGCCCCCATATTGAGACCCCTCTGCACACACTCCCTCCACCCCCCACATTTCTACCCCCCCCATATTTGGACTCCCCCACTTCAGCCACTTACAAACAGCCCCACTTCCAGACCCCCCCCCATTTCCACACACCCCCATACTTGCAGCCCCCTCCCTATTGACTGACACCCCTTCCCCATATGGTTAATGTCCCTCAACTTCCAGAGGCCCCACGCCCTCATATAGACCCCACCAGTCCAGCCCCCATATTGTGCCCCCCCAACACATTTCCACCCCCCACATTTGCAGACATCCCCCTCCCATATTTTTGACCTCCCCCCCAGGCCCTCCACAGTTCCAGCTCCCTCCCCCAGGGAACTGCAGGGCGAGACAGCCCCCCCACAACCAGAGCTGCCCCCCCCTCGCCTTTCCAGCTCCCCCACTTCCGCCTCCTCCCCTCTCAGATGCCCCCCCTTGCAGACCCACACGTTTGAGCCCCCCTCATTTCCAGCCCCCCCACTTCTGCATCCTCCCCCAAGGAGCAGATTTCCCCCCCCTTGCTTTCTTTTTCTTTCTAAACCAATTTTATTAGACCTACAAAAAAGAAAAGACATTTTTTAAATAAGCTTTATTAATATTTTATAATTTTATAAAAGACAAACAACAAAAAAATATAAATCTTACAAGATCAGCAGTTTGTAAGATTCATCTTATACTAATGTTTGGTGCATTATTTACAAATATATAGAATTTGTGCTGATGTAAATCATTAACTTATTTAGTGCTTATCCCTATTTATTTACAATCCATTTATTAAAAAAGAAAGAAAAGACATTTAAGATGGTGCATCCATCCTGATGCACCTGATTGTCTCCCATCCTTAATTAACAAGTACAAAGAATGATACAAACAAAGAATGATACATCAATACATAAAATTTGGTCACTTTTAATCATCTAGTTCCTTCCTTTTTTTCCAAACCAGTAGTCAAACTTCTCCCAAATTTTATAATAATCAGATTCGCTCTTGTTTTTTAAAAAAATTTTTGAGTTAGTTTGTCCATCCAAATTTTCCTAATTTCTTCTGATCTGGCGTTCCGTCACCTTTCCAACTTTGGGGCCTAAGTTCCCCTTGTGGCTGTAGTGACATGGATTAGTTAAGTATATTGCATCTTTCTTGTATTTTCCCACATTAATTCCCAATAGAAAAAAAAAATCATGTCTGTAATTCGATTTAAATTTCACACTGTCCAATTTCTGAATTTTCGACCAAGAATTTTAGGATTTCTTGCAGTTCCACCATAAGTGATAGTATGTTCCCAATTTCCTTATTACGCTTCCAATATTTGGGGGAATAGCTTCAGGTACATTTTTGCCAATTTTGATGGTGAGATCCCCCCTCCCTTTCAGATGGGACCCCATCTACAGACCCCTCCCACTTCCAGCGCCCCTATTTCCAGCCCCTCCTTGAGACCCACACACACATACTTGTAAACACTCCTCCAATGTTTCCAGACCCCCCCCCCCCAGTAGAGAGCCTACACTTCAGGCACTAAAAGACACCCCCAGTTCCAGTCCCTCCACTTCTCCCTCACGCCCACACTTGCAATACCCCCACTTCCGACCTCCAGACCCTCCACATATCCAGCCCCCACCCACACTTGTGCACACAAATACACACACACTCCCAGCCCCCTCCCTCATTTGCCACTCTCCCCCACACATGTTGCCACTTTCAGATGCCCCCAGTTCCATCCCCCACCTTTCCAGACCTCTCCTGTCCTAGCAGGCCCCCCTATATTTCCTGGCCGACCCTCTTCCAAATCTCCAAGCCCCTCACACTTCTAGCCTGGGGTCTCCTCCCAGTCCCAAGCCAGGCCAAGGTCCCCTCCTGGATGCCAAGCCTGGCTGGGAGAGTAGGATGCCTCCCTGCGCCCACGGAGGAATGGATGGGCAATGCCGGCCCTTTTGAAGTCCACCCCTTTTTCCAAAGGAGACCTTGGAGCTGGCATCTCCAAACTTTGGCTCTTTTGAAGCCCCGTGGACTTCAACTCCCAGAATCCCTTGCAAGCAGGCTTGGATCCCATCCTTGCTCCCTTTCAACCACAGATGTTGAGCCGTCTGAAAGAAAACCAATGTCCAAAGACCCCCTCCCTAGTTTTTTCCCCCTGCCTTGTTTTTCTTTTAAATATCTCTCTCTCTTTTTTTTTTTTTTTAATTATTACTCGCTTTAGTAGGCCCTGGACATAATTTAACCATTGGAATCTCAGCCAAACTTTACGATTTGGACATCTTTGTCGACTGACGAACCAGAGGATCCCACAGCTGGATGGGATGGTGACCAGGGCCAGATGTGCCCCTCAAAGACATGGGGGGATTCTGGGAGTTGAAGTCCACCAAAAGGCAAATTAAAAGTCGCCAAGCTTGGCCCATCCCAGGAGCCAACCATGCCAGGCTGGGCTTGTCCCAAGGGGTCAACTATGGCCCCGACCTTCTGGAGGGGAGGGGGAATTCTCTTCTTCTAAACAAGATAGATCCCCCTCCCCCCCAAAAATGATGTTCCCCCTTGCATAAGGGTCTTGGGGGGGCTCCCCTGGCGGTCTCATCTGCTCCTTTGGCATCTGGCTGTGCCAAAGGAGCAGGTTTCGTTGCCCTGCGGCCAATGGAGGGAAAGGCCTTGCCTGTCTGGGGCATTCTGGGAGTTGAAGTCCCCCCAAGCCATAAAAGTGGCCCTAGTTACCGAAATATTTTTATCGGGAATGATAAAAGGTGACCACGCAAAAGAGACGAAATACTTAATTCTTCCAATAATTGCATTGGCTGGGAGGGGTGACCAAATGCCAACAAACCATTTGATCACTTATAAGGTTCTTGACCGCGCTGAAATGGACGTACTTTACCCCAAAAACTAAAGAACGAAGCAGACTCAAAAGAGAGCACAGCTTGGGGAAAACGGTACAGTTGGATTAAGGATAAATAAAAAGATAATGGAATGGGGGGGGGGAAATAAAGTGCTTAGACCAGGAGCATTGACCAGGAACAGGAAAGAAATGTTAGAAAAATTGTTTTTGAAGAAAGGACACGCTGTCTAGTTGTACTAGAAGCATATATGTTTTATGTGTGTTAGTTTTGTCTTTCACATTGATTTCGTTTGTAACAAAATGTCTTACGTTACATATTGTGTGTATGTGTGTAGAGAGAGAGAGAGAGAGAGAGAGAGAGATAGATATATTTAAATCTTTAATAGTTATTTTAATTTTTTTTTTTAAAAAATGGCCCTGATTGGAGCCCCCCTCCTGGTTTGCAGTCTTTCTCTGCAGATCTCACATCTTAAAACAGGGGAGGGGGATATTCCCCACATTCAGCAGCCAGGGGACCTCCCCTAACTTTGGGGAGGGGTCCCAGAGCTCCTGAAGCGGAGAGTGTGGTTTGGGGGTGGGGAGAGGCCTCATGGAGAGGCCGATGGGCTCCGTCTCATCGTTGGGCCGGCCGGCCGGGTCATTTTAGGTGTGGGGAGGGGGGGGGTTTAGAGAAGGCCAAAAGGGGGTGAAAACCCACCCTCCCGTCCCAACGCCTGCCGCCTTTGTGAAGGGAGGGGAGCAGGCGCTGCCCCCCTTGGTAGCAGCCCCACCCTCTGTCCCGCAGAAGAAGAAGAGGTGGACAAGATGATGGAGCAGAAGATGAAGGAGGAGCAGGAGCGGAGGAGGAAGAAGGAGATGGAGGAGCGCATGTCCCTGGAGGAGACCAAGGAGCAGGTGGGGGTTTGCCAGGCGGTGGGGAGGGGGAGCCTCCCACTCTCCCCCCCCTTGACCGACCCCTCCCTCTCTCCCTTTCTCTCTCTCTCTCTCTCTCTCTCTCCCCATATACCCCTCCCCTGCCCTCCCCTCCCCAGATCCTGAAGCTGCAGGAGAAGCTCCAAGCGCTGCAGGAGGAGAAACACCAGCTGTTCCTCCAACTCAAGAAAGTCCTCCACGAAGAGGAGAAACGCCGGCGCAAGGAGCAGAGGTGGGATCTTCCCTCTCCTCCTTCCTCTGCCATGGAGCAGGTGGGGGCAGAGGGCGCCGCCCAGGCTTGGGTAGCCCCCTCCTCCTCCTGCCCCCCAACCCCCACCCCCACTTTTGATCTGGCCACGATAGGCCCAGCTGTGGCGTCCGGCAGAGTCCAGGCTGTCTCGGGGGAACTACTCTCCAGAAGCTTTCCATGGCCATTGACGGGTGTCAGGAGACACACACACACACCCCATTTGGCTTTCTGGGTTCTGTCTCCTCTTGACCCCAAACATGGGACAGCCCCAGTTGCTCATAAAACACTTTGTGGCTGGGAGTCTCTGCTGATCTCTCAGCTGGGTGGTTTCCTTGCGGACGTTTCGTGACCCAACTAGGGAACGTCAACGATGCTAGAAGGGAGAATGGAGAGAAGGAGGGAGGGAGGAAGGAAGGAAGACAAAATGGGGAGGAAGGAAGGAGAGAAAATGGGGAAGAAGGAAGGAAGGAGAAAATGGGGAGGGAGGAAGGAGAGAAAATGGGGAGGAAGGAAGGAGAGAAAATGGGGAGGAAGGAAGGAGAGAAAATGGGGAGGGAGGGAGGAAGGAAGAGAATGAGGAGGAAGGAAGGAGAGAAAATGGGGAGGAAGGAAGGAGAAAATGGAGAGGAAGGAAGGAGAGAAAATGAGGGAGGGAAGGAGGGAGGGAGGAGAGAAAATGGGGAGGAAGGAAGGAGAAAAATTGGGAGGAAGGGAAGAAGAAAGGAGAGAAGATGGGGCGGGAGGAAAGAAGGAAGGAAGGAGGAAAAATGGGGAGGAAGGAAAGAAGGAAGGAGAAAATGGGGAGGGAGGGAGGAGAGAAAATGGGGAGGAAGGAAGGAGAGAAAATGGGGAGGGAGGGAGGAAGGAAGAGAATGGGGAGGAAGGAAGGAGAGAAAATGGGAAGGAAGGAAGGAGAAAATGGGGAGGGAGAAAGGAGAGAAAATGGGGAGGAAGGAAGGAGAAAATGGAGAGGAAGGAAAGAGAGAAAATGAGGGAGGGAAGGAAGGAGGAAGGAGAAAATGGGGAGGAAGGAAGGAGAAAAATTGGGAGGAAGGAAGGAGAGAAAATGGGAAGGAAGGAAGGAGAAAATGGGGAGGGAGAAAGGAGAGAAAATGGGGAGGAAGGAAGGAGAAAATGGAGAGGAAGGAAGGAGAGAAAATGAGGGAGGGAAGGAGGGAGAAAGGAGAAAATGGGGAGGGAGAAAGGAGAGAAAATGGGGAGGAAGGAAGGAGAAAATGGGGAGGAAGGAAGGAGAGAAAATAGGGAGGGAGGAAGGAGAAAATGGGGAGGAAGGAAGGAGAAAAATGGGGAGGAAGGGAAGAAGGAAGGAGAGAAAATGGGGCGGGAGGAAAGAAGGAAGGAAGGAGGAAAAATGGGGAGGAAGGAAAGAAGGAAGGAAAAATGGGGAGGGAGTATGGAATGAAGGAAAGAAGGAGAGAAAATGGGGATTGAGGAAGGAAGGAGAGAAAATGGGGATTGAGGAAGGAAGGAGAGAAAATGGGGAGGAAGGAATGAGAAAATGGGGATTGGGGAGGGAAGGAGAGAAAATGGGGGGAAGGAAGGAAGGAAAGAAAGAAAATGGGGAGGAAGGAAGGAAAGAAAATGGGGAGGGAGGAAGGAAGGAGAGAAAATGGGGAGGGAGGAAGGAAGGAGAGAAAATGGGGAGGAAGGAAGGAAGGAGAGAAAATGGGGAGGAAGAAAGGAGAAAATGGGGATTGGGGAAGGAAGGAGAGAAAATGGGGAGGAAGGAAAGAAGGAAGGAGAGAAAATGGGGAGGAAGGAAGGAGAGAAAATGAGGGAGGGAGGGAGGAAGGAAAGAAAATGGGGTGGAAGGAAGGAAGGAAATTAGGGATTGAGGAAGGTAGGAGAGAATATGGGGAGGAAGGAAGGAAGGAGAGAAAATGGAGATTGAGGAAGGAAGAGAGAAAATGGGGAGGGAGGCAAGGAAGAAGAAAGAAAATGGTGAGAAGGAGGAAGGAAAGAAAATGGGAATTGAGGAAGGAGGAGAGAAAATGGGGATTGAGGAAGGAAGAGAAAATGGGGATTGAGGAAGGAAGGAGAGAAAATGGGGAGGAAGGAAGGAGGAAGGAGAGAAAATGGGGACGAAGGAAGGAGAAAAGGGATTGAGGAAGGAAGGAGAGGAAATGGGGAGGGAGGACAGAAGAAAATGGGGAGGAAGGAAGGAAGGAAGAAAGAATGGGGAGGGAGGGAGGAAGGAGAGAAAATGGAGATTGAGAAAGGAAGGAGAGAAATGGGGATGAAGGTAGGAAAGAAAATGGAGAGGGAGGCAAGGAAGGAAAGAAAGAAAATGGGGATTGAGGAAGGAAGGAGAAAATGGGGAGGGAGGACAGAAAGAAAATGGGGAGGAAGGAAGGATGGAAAAAAAATGGGGAGGAAGGAATGAAATGGGGAGGAAGGAAGGATGGAAAGAAAATGGGGAGGGAGGTAAGGAAGGAAGGAAAGAAAATGGGGAGGGAGGAAGGAAGAGAAAATGGGGATTGAGGAAGGAAGGAAAGAAAATGGGGAGGAAGGAAGGAAGGAGAGAAAATGGGGATCGAGGAAGGAAGGAAAGAAAATGGGGAGGGAGGCAAGGAAGGAAGAGAGAAAATGGGGAGAAAGGAAGGAAGGAAAGAATGGGGAGGGAGGAAGGAAGTAGAGAAAACGGGGAGGGAGGAAGGAAGGAAGGAAAGAAATGGGGATTGAGGAGGGAAGGAAAGAAAATGGGGAGGAAGGAAGGAAGGAGAGAAATGGGGAGAAAGGAAGGAGGGAAGAATGGGGAGGGAGGAAGGAAGGAGAGAAAATGGGGAGGGAGGGAGGAAGGAAGGAAGAGAAAATGGGGATTGAGGAAGGAAGGAAAGAAAATGGGGACAAAGGAAGGAAGGAGAGAAAATGGAGATTGAGAAAGGAAGGAGAGAAAATGGGGATGAAGGTAGGAAAGAAATGGAGAGGGAGGAAGGAAGGAAGAAAGAAAATGGAGAGGAAGGAAGGAAGGAGAGAAAATGGGGAGGGAGGAAGGAAGGAAAGAAAGAAATGGAGAGGAAGGAAGGAAAGAGAGAAAATGGGGATTGAGGGAGGAAGGAAAGAGAAAATGGGGATTGAGGAAGGAAGGAGAGAAAATGGGGAGGGAGGCAAGGAAGGGGAGAAAATGGGGAGGAAGGAAGGAAGGAGAGAAAATGGGGAGGAAGGAAGGAAAGAAAATGGGGAGGGAGGTAAGGGAGGAAGGAAGGAAAGAAAATGGGGAGGGAGGAAGGAAGAGAAAATGGGGATTGAGGAAGGAAGGAAAGAAATGGGGAGGAAGGAAGGAAGGAGAGAAAATGGGGAGAAAGGAAGGAAGGAAAGAATGGGGAGGGAGGAAGGAAGGAAAGAAAATGGGGAGGGAGGTAAGGAAGGAGAGAGAATGGGGAGGGAGGAAGGAAGGAGAGAAAATGGGGAGGAAGGAGGGAAGGAGAGAAAATGGGGAGGAAGGAAGGAAAGAATGGGGAGGGAGGAAGGAAGGAGAGAAATGGGGAGGAAGGAAAGAAAATGGGGAGGGAGGAAGAAGGAGAGAAAATGGGGAGGAAGGAAGGAAAGAATGGGGAGGGAGGAAGGAAGGAGAGAAAATGGGGAGGGAGGAAGGAAGAAAGGAAAGAAAATGGGGATTGAGGAAGGTAGGAGAGAATATGGGGAGGAAGGAAGGAAGGAGAGAAAATGGAGATTGAGGAAGGAAGGAGAGAAAATGGAGATTGAGGAAGGAAGGAGAGAAATGGGGAGGGAGGAAGGAAGGAGAGAAAATGGGGAGGGAGGAAGGAAGGAGATAAAATGGAGATTGAGGAAGGAAGGAGAGAAAATGGGGATTGAGGAAGGAAGGAGAGAAAATGAGGAGGAAGGAAGGAAAGAAAATGGGGAGGAAGGAAGGAAGGAAGGAGAGAAAATGGGGAGGAAGGAAGGAAGGTAGGAGAGAAAATGGGGAGGAAGGAAGGAAGGAAGGAGAGAAAATGGGGAGGAAGGAAGGAAGGAAAGAAAATGGGGAGGGAGGAAGGAAGGAGAGAAATGGGGATTGAGGAAGGAAGGAGAGAAAATGGGGAGGGAGGAAGGAAGGAGAGAAATGGAGATTGAGGAAGGAAGGAGAGAAAATGGGGATTGAGGAAGGAAGGAGAGAAAATGGAGATTGAGGAAGGAAGGAGAGAAAATGGAGATTGAGGAAGGAAGGAGAGAAAATGGGGAGGGAGGAAGGAAGGAGAGAAATGGAGATTGAGGAAGGAAGGAGAGAAAATGGGGATTGAGGAAGGAAGGAGAGAAAATGGGGAGGAAGGAAGGAAAGAAAATGGGGAGGAAGAAAGGTTCTCTCTCAGCTGGGTGGTTTCCTTGCAGACCTTTCGTGACCCAACTAGGGAACCTCCTCCGTGCTAGAAAGGAATGGGATTCGTGGGGGAGGGGAGGTAGAGAAGGAGGAAGAGGAAGAGGAGGAAGAAGAAGGCGGGGGGGGAGAGACTGACATTTTTCTCTTGCTTCCTCTCCTCCCCTCCCTCCTCCCCTCCAGTGATATGACTACCTTGGCGGCGGCAGCCTACCAGCAGGGGATGGCTGTGCACGCTGGGACCCACATCCTCAACATGCAAGGTGGGTGTCTTTGGGGGAGGGGGAGGGACTCCATTGGGGGTGGGGAGGGGGCTGAGATCCAGGCCAGGGTGGGGGGGAGGGCATCGGTGGGGTCTCAGCCCCAGAAACACAGATGGAGGGAGAGGGAGAGAGGAGGATTGGACTATTCCTTTCTCTGCCCCCCCTCCCCAGATTTTTTTAATTGAAAAGGGGAGTCCTTGGCTTACGACCAAACCCCAGATTTCTGTCGCTAAAACATGAGTTGTTCAATGAATTTTCCTCCCATCTTTTTTTTAAAAATGCCCGTCGTTAAGCAAATCACTGCCATTCTTTAGTGAGCCCCCCCCCCCCAACTTCGCT
>JAUCBL010000097.1:217403-243596 GCA_033807585.1 Hydrophis major | reverse complement strand
CGGCGGGGACTCACGTTCGGAGAGGCCGCACTCGAAGGTGAATTCGAATTCCCAGCCGAGGCCTTTGCAAAGTTCTTCTTTTCTTTCCTACCGAGGCCTTTGCAAAGTTCTTCTTTTCTTTCCTACCCCGAGAGCGCTCTGCGCTGTTTTGCAGCTTTGGGGGCCACGTGGCGCAGGGCAATATGCCACGCCCAGTGATTTTTTTTCAGGGGCGGGCCGGATTGGACAGACCAATGGGCCGGATGTGGCCCGCAGACCGTAGTTTGCCCACCCCTGCCATAGAAGCCAAGAGGAACATAGGGGCCCAATTTCAAGTTTGTAGGCTTTATAGTCCTGGAGATTTGTGGTGATGCGTGAGGAGTATTTCGCAGATAGATTAGATAGATAGATAAGATTAGATAAAACAGACAGAGATATCTATAGATATATAAATCTATGTAGATAGATAGATATAAATAAGATAGATAATAGACAGAGATATAAGTATAAAGATATGTAAAAATATAGGCATATGTAGGTAGATAGATATTGTAAATCAAATAAAAGACACTAAATAAAAGAAACAAACCGAACGCACGCACATGAGCTGAAGGGCCCGGGCCTTACCAGGATTTCTTCTCCGCTGTCGTATTTCTGTTCGATCTCCTTGCCCAGGTCTCCCTCAGGGAGACGCAGATCCTCCCGGACATCCCCGCTGTCCTGGAGCAGAGAAAGGTAGCCATCCTGGATCCCAATAAGCTGCGAGAGGGAGAGGGAGATGAGCACAGAGTCCGCCTCGCCTGCTTCCAGAGGCAAAAAAGCCCCCCACCCACCCAGCGTGATTCGAACCAGCCACACTTGTCAGCTGGGGAGGGAGGGGGGAAGGTCCTGCAGTTATCTAAAACGACTTTTTTCCATTTGGCAACTTTAAGACAGGTGAACTTCAACGGCCAGAATCCCCTCCAGCCAGGGTTTCAGTTTCCAATTTAACTCTCATGCCACATATAACCTGTTTATTTAATTCATCACCGGAAGGGGGGGGGGGGTTGCCCCACTTTCCTGTACTCAAGTTATGTTACATCCATCACATTCCCACTATCTATTAAGAAAGTTACCCTATCAGAAAATGGGACAGACATCAGGAATCTCCAAACTTGGCCACTTTAAGACCTGTGGACTTCAACTCCCAGAATTCCCCACCCGGCTATCCCCCCCCCCAACTTTGGGTGAAGTCAAGGTATATTCCATTGACCGCATTCCCTCCGTCTATTAAGGAAGTGATCCTGTCAGAAAATAGGTAATGAAGCCGGTCTAGACATGTTTTTCCTCCCATCAGTCAAAAGAGTATCGGTCATTCTAGGACGTCCCAAGTCAACTTGCCTTCAAGGTGTAAAACAGCTAATCTGTGGCTTCTACCTGGTTGCCAGGATCACCTGTAGGAAAGGCCCTTCTCTGCTGGAACACCTGGTCACTGCAACGCTGCCCTGCCAGGCCCAGCTGCTCCCACCCTGACCAAGTCCAAAAGTGGCCAGGAAGACCTGAGTCTGGGCCAGCGGTGTAATCTGAGAAAGCATCTCAGACAGGCCCCTCCACAGTTGCCATTGAAGTAAAAGGAGGGAGGGGTGCCAGATTCTTCTGCAGTTAACTTTATAAGAAAGGCGGTGGACGAGTTTGGCCCCTTAGCCTGGCCTACAACAGCCCCCAAATGTGTTCTGCCTTGACTGACCAACCTTCTCTGCAGTCTTTTTCTAGAAAAAGTGCAGAGAAGAGCAACCAGGATGATGAGAGGACTGGAGGCTAAAATATATGATGAGTGGTTGCAAGAACTGGGCCTGGCTAGTCTAGGGAAGAGAAGGACCAGGGGAGACAGGATGGTGGTCTTCCAATGCTTGAGGGGCTGCCACAGGGAGGAGGAAGGGGTCAAGCTATTTTCTGAAGCGCTTGTAGGCCAGACAAGGAATAATGGATGGAAACTGAATAAGGAGAGATTCAACCTGGAAACAAGGAGAAACTTTCTGACAAGGAGAACAATTAATGTGTGGAAGAACTTGCCTCCAGGAACGGTGAATGCTCCAGCACTGGAATTTTTTAAGATGATGTTGGATAACCCTTTGTCTGAAGAGTTGTAGGGTTTCCTGCCTAAACCTCCAAGGGTTGGACTAGAAGACCTCCCAGGTCCCTTCCAACTCTGTTTATTCTATTCTATTCTATTCTATTCTATTCTATTCTATTCTATTCTATTCTATTCTATTTCTATTCTGTTCTATTCTCTTCTATTTTAATTCTTTTCAAATTCTTTCTATTCTATTCTGTTTTCTATTCTCTATTCTATTCTATTTCTATTCTTATTATATTCTCTTCTATTTTACCGTATATACTCGAGTATAAGTCGACCCGAATATAAGCTGAGGCACCCAATTTTACCACAAAAAAACTGGGAAAACTTATTGACTCGAGTATAAGCTGAGGGTGGGAAATGCAGCAGCTACTGGTAAATTTCAAAAATAAAAATAGATACCAATAAAATTACATTAATTGAGGCATCAGTAGGTTAAATGTTTTTGAATATTTATTTCAAAGAAAAACAGTAAACTAGCTCTGTAAGTGGAAAAGAGAGCCAACAAAACCAATATGGTATCAACAATAACTTTAAAAGTACAAAAACCTTAGCTCAATCAGCAACCAAGCTAAAACACAAGAGTTAAAATCCTTCAAAACTGGATTCCTCCTCCTCCTCTGTATGTCCAAACAGAGTCACTCTCTCCCTTGCAAGAAAAAAGCATGTGTATGTGCTGCATGTACATCCTGTTTTGGAGAGCCACCATCTCTTTCACAGCTCTCCCTCATGCCTCTATTGCATGTGCACACATGCCATGGCTCAGTAGTAGGTCAACATACAGATGTCACACTAGGTTCCCTCCTCAAAAGGAACATCCAACCTTTCTTGAGAAGTACAAACTTCATCTGTTCAGGATTGTGGTGACAAAGGTGAAGGAGGATGGGGCTGAGAGAAAGGAAGGGAAGAAAAGATCATTGACAGGGAGAAAGACAGGGAGAAACACCTGGAAGTGTGAGCCCTCGAGTTTCCTTAGGGAAGACCAGACAACAAGGGGAGAGGAGAGGAGGAGGAGGAGGAGGAGGAGGAGAGTTAAAAAAAAAAGAGTGGGAAGCCAACTCACGCGTGCCATCAAAGCCAGGGGGAAGCGGGGGGGGGGGAGTGCGGGGAAAGGGGGTTCGTGCCGAGGCTCCGCAAGCGATTACCAGATTTGCAGCTCCGTTTGTTGGCGAAGCTGGAAGCGCGCCCGTTAATGGGGAAGGAGAGCCCGCAGCTCCGAAAGTCTTTGCAGCGTTGGGGACTGAACAGGAGAGCTGCAAACGCCGCGCTCCCCAGGAAAGGGTGGCCCTCTTCCACTCGGCGGCTCCCGCCACGGCGCAACCAGACACTTTGTCTCGCTGCCTCCGGAGCAGCTCTTCACCACTAGGGTAGGAGGCTGCCTGAGCCTGGCAGTTTGTTGGCGAAGCTGGAAGTGCGCAACGCAGGAGCTCGCAGGGGCCCCGGGCGCCCGTTAATGGGGAAGGAGAGGTCGCTTGGGGTCGCCTGTGTGGCCCTCAGCGGGTAGACAGCCGTGGCGGCGATGCTGCCCTGGAGGCGGATCGGTTGCAGCCACGCCAGCGCAGGCCAGGCATGGTGCCGTAGCGACTGACTCGAGTATAAGCCGAGGGCGGTTTTTTCAGCACAAAAAATGGGCTGAAAAACTCGGCTTATACTCAAGTATATATGGTAATTCTTTTCTAATTCTTTCTATTCTATTCTATTCTGTTTTCTATTATCTATTCTATTCTATTTCTATTCTTATTCTATTTTCTTCTATTTTAATTCTATTCTAATTCTTTCTATTCCATTCCATTCCATTGGGGGTTGGACAAGAAGACTTGCAAGGTCCCTTCCAACTCTGTTTATTCTATTCTATTTCTATTCTGTTCAATTCTTATTCTATTCTCTTCTATTTTAATTCTATTCTAATTCTTTCTATTCTATTCTCTTTTCTATTCTTATTCTTTTCTCTCTTCTATTCTATTCTATCCGAAGGCAGGACAAGAAGCAACGGATGGAAACTCACCAAGGAGAGAAGCAACCTGGAATTAAGGAGAAACTTCCTAACCGTGAGGACAATTAACCCGTGGAACAGCTTGCCACCAGAAGTTGTGGGTGCTCCTTCATCACTGGAGGTTAAGAAGAGACTGGGCAGCTATTTGTCTGAGATGATCTAGGGTTTCCTGCCTGCACAGGGGGTTGGACTGGAAGACCTCCAAGGGGCCCTTCCAATCTGGTTATTCCGATATCCTGACCAACTGCCACCCTCCCTATGACAATGGAGACATCACAAGCTCTGCAACCTGCGGAGAAGCCACCTCCCCAAGGAAGGGCAACGCGGCCTCAAACCCACAACAATAACCATAAGGAAGGCAATTTGACCCTTGCACTACGCTGCCCAGAGAGGCGTTCGTGAAATGGGCCTGCTTTGTACATTTGAGGACCACTTGCGGACCGCAAGACCCCCGCACACCCAGGCCTACCTGGAAGTCATTTCTCTTGATGTTGGGCACGTCCATGTTGTGAGTGGAAGGGCAGATGTCTTCATATTTTTTCCCAGTGAAGATGTCTATGCCGACGAGATGCACCTAGGAAGGTAGCAGAGGGAGAGAACGGCCTTAGCATGATGTGAGGAGGGGGAGGGGGAGGGGGAGGAGGGGGGGAAGAGGAGGGAAGAAGAGGAGGGGAGGAGGAGGGGAGAAGAGGAGGGGAGGGGGAGGGGGAGGAGGAGGAGGGGGAGGAGGGAGAGGGAGGAGGGGGGAGGAGGAGGAGGGGGAGGGGGAGGAGGGGGAGGAGGAGGAGAAGGGGAGGAAGAGGAGAGGGGGAGGAGGAGGAGGAGGGGAGGAGGAGGAGAAGAGGAGGGGGAGGAGGAGGAGAAGGGGAGGAGGAGAAGGAGGAGGGGAGGAGGAGGAGGAGAAGAGGAGGAGGGGGAGAAGGAGGGAGAGGGAGGAGGAGGGGGGAAGAGGAGGGGAGAAGAGGAGGGGGAGAAGAGGAGGAGGGGGAGGGGGAAGAGGGGGAGGGGGAGGAGGAGGGAGGAGAAGGGGAGGAGGAGGGGGAGGAGAAGAGGAGGAGGGGGAGGAGGAAAAGGACTGTGGGGGCCTTTGGTGTCCTCTGAGCTTGATTGTTTTCTTTTGTGACCCAACTAGGGAACATCATCAGTGCTAGAAGGGAGGAGGGTTTGCAGAGGAGGAGGAGGAGGAGGAAGTAGCAGCCCTGCCTGGCAGAAGAGCTCAAGGGAGCCCCTTTCCAACAGCAGGGCACCCGTCTCTGTTGCCCTGCTCCGATCTTTCCCCCCCCCCACCTCAAAGGGCTGACGGGGGCTTCTCTCCATTCCCAGGAACTTCACCCCACCTCTGCCTCCCCCCCCCCTTTCGTCTGGACCTCTTAAAATGTTGATGAGGTTGGGAAATGTCTGTCTGGGGCCATCTCGTCTACCCCCCCACAATAGGACTGGGGGAGGGGGTGAGAGCTTGCAGTCCAGACAGCTTCCGTGTGTGTGTGTGTGTGTGTGTGTGTGTGTGTGTGTGTGTGTGTGTGTGTTGCGTTTTGTGCCCTTTCCTGCCCATTTGTTAAGCGAGTCGCTGCACTTGCTAAATTATTAGCACAGTCGTTAAACGGATCTGGCTTTCCCCATCAGGTCACCAGGACATGCGGCCGTCATAAAGGCGAACCAGTGGTCAAGCACCGGAAAGTAAATCATCTCTCCATGGGGGACGCTGCAACGGTCGTTAAGTGTGTTTAAGTGGTCCCAAGTCCCTTTTTTCAGTGCCATTGTTAACTTCGAACCGTCGCTAAACGAACGATTGTAAGTCAAGGACGACTTGGATATCTCTAGCATTGGAGGTGGGCCGGACATGCTTGGGTGTTCTGTAAATAAGAAATTAAAATTTGGCTTCTGGTCTCCAGAGAGACTCTTTGTTGGAATAATCCTTGACTTGTTTAGTGACTCCAGCACTGGCAAAACTGATTTATGACTTTTTTCACACTTAACAACCGTTGTAGTCACAAGAAACCCACCCACCCAATTAGTTGTTCAGTGGATTACAGGTAGTTCTCAACTTATGACGACACATTCAGCCCAACCTTTCCGAGGCTGTGCAAAGGGAGTTGAATTTGGCCCTGTTTTGACACCTTTCCTTGCCACGGTTGTTAACATGAATCCCTGCTGTTGTTAAATAAGACACATGGTTATTAAGTGAATCCTGCTTCCCCCTCCACCCCCCCCATTGGCTTGTCTTGTCAGAAGGCTACAGGAGAGGATCACACAACCGTGGGACGCTGTGACCATTGTAAACGCAAAGTGTGACGGTCGTTAAGTGTGACCAAACGGTCGTAAGTCATGCTTCCCCCCCTTCCCCCGCAACTTGGAACGAATTGTCCAGGGATATCATGGATCCCCCAGGCCAGGAAGATTAATGATGAAGAGACAGGTAAACCTTTGAATGGCTCCATTCTGATCCATTCTGGGGGACCAAATTCTTGTACCCAACATCCCATCGTCAGAATTTAATGGGGGGACTGGGGAAGATTTTTTTATTTTTTTTAAATTTCCCTTGCAGAATACAGCAATTTTGGTGTTTTGGGTTTTTTTTGTGTTTTTTTTGTGCTAACTGCATGTTGACCTGAGCCTACGTAGCCAGCTCCGTAAAGCGAAGGAAGGTTCGGCTTAGGAAAGGAGTGACAATTGCAGTCAAAAAGACCAACAAAGACTGGTGTGTGTTGTTTGTGTGTGAAAAAAACAACCAAGCCTGCTAAGTGCCATCGGACCAGAGGGGCATCTCCTAGCCAAGCAGAAGAATGGCACTAAGGGAATATTTGTAGCTTGGGGGGGGGGGGGGGGAAGCAGGTGTCCTTGGTGGTTTCCTTGCAGGCGTTTCATGACCCAGCTAGGGAACATCACCCGTGCTGGTTAACCCCCCACTTCCTGTCCTAGCACGGATGATGTTCCCTAGTTGGGTCATGAAACGCCTGCAAGGAAACAAGCAAGCTCAGAGAGCACCAAGGACCTCACAGTCTTCCTCCTCCTCCCTACTAACATGGATGGTGTTACCTGGTTGGGTCATGAAATGTCTACAAGAAATGTACAGAAAGCCCCAAGGAAGTAAATAATAATAATAATAATAATCATCTTGCTCGATACCTGGTGGCAGCCAGTATCAACCAACAGCACCAGTGAATGATATTTGCGGTACATTTTAAAATGTTCAGTTGACCGAGTTTCATTTTAATAAAAATGATAATTATGATTATTTAGAAATAATTTTAAGAAGATACCTGGTTGATAGCTAGGATGCTGGCAGCAACCCATACCAACCACCAGCGCCGGTCAATATTTGTGGTACATTTTAAAATGTTCAGTTGACTGAGTTTCATGTTTAATGAATAAAGGAAATTAATAATTATTATTATTAATAATAATAATAATAGCAGTAGTAGTAGTAGTAATAGTAATAATTCCTCTCCTCTTCTTCTCTGCCAATTCCACTCTATCATCATGGATGATATTACCTACTTGGGTCATGAAATGTCTACAAGAAATGGGCAGAAAGCCCCAAGGACCCCATAATCATCCTCCTCTTTTCTCCTTCTCTCTGTACACCCCACTCCCTAACACTGATGAGGTTCCCCAGTTGGGTCACAAGATGTCTGCAAGAAAACCAACCCGGCTCAGAGAGCACCAAGGACCCCACAGTTGTTGTTGTTGTTGTTGTTCCCTTCTAGCACTGATGACATTCCCTAGTTGGGTCATGAAACGTCTGCAAGGAAAGATGAAGGTCACAGACCCAGGATGCTGGTCATTCTCCTCTACCTGGCCAGCTGCACAATGGGACCTACACAACACACATACACACACCCAAAGCAGCAAAGGGGAAAACCCCGTTCGACAGCCGTCGGGCACACGCAAACCCGCACACCACGGGGACTTTCCCCAAGATATCCTCCCTTCCCTCCCGCCACAGATGACACAGACTGAGGACACACACACACAACCCCTGGCCCTTACTTTGGCATGGCCGTGCTTGCCCGTCTTCGAAGTGGACATCTCCACAATCTTGCAAGGACGCCCCTTGAGCACCACGAAGCCGTTCTTCCGGAGGGCTGAGCACTGCATGGGGAAGGTGGCGGAGGCGCCGGCATCGCCGGTCTCGAAGTCCAGGTCATCAGCCATGGTGGATCAGGTGTTGTGGAAACCGCTGGGGGAGGAAGAGGAGGAGAGAAAGGTTAGGACGGGAGTGGGCAGGAGCTGTGCCCACGAACTGGCTGGATGGGCAAGCTTGGAAGAAGGGAAACAAACCCTGCTGGAGGGAGAATGCAACTCTCAAGGCCTCTACATGCCCACGTAGTTTCCACACCCGCTGGTTGGCACATGGCAAGCACACCTGTTGCTCCCAGAGCTGGGAAAAGGCAGGATGGTGCACTGAGACGGATTAAAGCAGGTGGGGCTCCAACCCTGGGAACTTTTAAGACGGGCGGACTCCGACTTCTCAGAATTCCCCCACTCAACTTCGCTAAGACTTCCACTCTCTCTGCCTGCTTCCTCTCTTGTCATCCCTTCTTTTGCAATCTCTCCACTCTAGGAAGTGGAAAAAAAATGAGCTATGGTTGAATGGGGAATTCTGGGAGTTAAAGTCCACCCGTTTTAAGGTGGCCAAGGTTGGAGAGCCCTGAATTAAAGGGTCTTGGCGAGCTTAACTGTATCATGAACGGTTGAGGGAACGGGGGTGCATCTCAGACTAACTGAGAAGGACCAAGGAGGGACGGGATAGCAGTGTTCAAGTATTTGAGGGACTGCCACAATGAGGAGGGGGTCCACCTTATTCCCCAAAGCAGGACGAGAAAGGGATGGGTCGAAACTAATCAAGGAGAGAAGCAACCTGGAATTAAGGAGAAATTTCCTTAAGAACAATTAAGCAGGGGAACAGCTTGCCACCAGAAGTTGTGGATACTGCATCACTGGACGATTTTTGGTTTTTAAGAGTCACTTGTTTATTTACATTCATAGCCATTCTAATCAGTGTTTTATATCACATTTATCAATTGTATTGTGATTAACATTGTCTTTCAAAATTATATTTCATATTCTTTCTTACTCTCATTATCAATTATAATATAAATAAGTTACCTATGTGCACAAGATATATATACCCAACCGACACATTGAATAGAAAGATGGTTTTATTTGTTTTTGTTATAAAAAAAAAAACTTTTCAAAAAAAAGAAAAAGAAGAGGCACTTGTCTGAGATTGTACAGGTTGTCCGCTTGAGCAGTAGGCCGGACTAGAAGACCTCCAAGGTCCCTTCCAGCTCTATTTTGATTGAAGTATTTGAGGAGCTTCCCCAAAGAAGGGGGGGGGGTGTAAATTTATTCTCCAAAGCCCCGGAAGGTAGGAGGAGACGCAACGGATGGAAACTGGAAACTCATCCGGGGAGACACAACCTGGAATTTAGGAGGAATTTCCTAGCAATTAAATCAGCAGAACGGCTTCTCTCCAGACATTGGGGGGGCTCCAATCCATAGAAGTTTTCAAGAAAAAGACGAGACAGCTGTTTGTCCAGAATGGTATTATGGGGTCTCCTACCTTGACCTGGGCTGGACTAGAGGACCTCCGAAGTTCCTTCTAGTCCTATCATTCCATGTTCTACCTCCATGCAACATCTTTTAAAAAGGCTTCGTGCCGAGGGCCATAGAAAATCTCTCACAAATTTTCCAAATTTAAGCACCGCCAAAAACACGAGACCCACCACATTCCAGCCAATTGACTTCCTAGCTCAGCCATATTTGGTTCACAACCCTTTCAATCCAAAGCACACAAGCTCCCACTATCTTCTTTCTGAGACAGGGGTGGCCACTTTTAAGTCTTGCGGGCTTCAACTCCCCAGAATTGCTGGCTGGGAAATTTTGGGAGTTGAAGTCCACAGGACTTAACAGTGGCCAAAAGTTGAGACACCTCTGTTCTAAGGAACGGAAGTTGCTTTCAGAAGTTGTGGGAGGCTTTCAAGAAGAGACTGGACTGTCATTTGTCAGAAATTGGTGTAGGGTCTCGGCGGGGAGGGGTTGGACTAGATGACCTGCAAGGTCCCTTCCAATTCTGTTGATCTGTTACCTCTGAAATCCTGCCCACACAGCTGATGCTATTTGGGATAAGGGGCAGGGAGAGCGTGTCGCCTTAAGACAGAGTCCCCAAACTTGTCAATTTTAGGACTTGTGGATTTCAATTCCCAGAATTCTGGGAGTTGAAGTCCACAAGTCTTAAAGTTGCCAAGTTTGGGTCTCTGTCTTAAGTAGATGTCCTAGCGTGCTTTTCGAATGGGAATTCTGGAAGCAAGAGATAAAACAAGAGCCCAAATTTGAGCCGAGGTAAAAATTTTAGCACTGCCTCTCGTTCTTAACCCATGCAAAGGAAGAGGCCAAGACAAACCGCTAAATTAATTTGACATTTTTCTAGTCGAGCAAAAACAGCGCCCAAAAACTAATGTCTTCTCCTAAAAACTTTCTTTTCCCAGCACTACCGATCATTTTCAGGACTTCCCCAGCGGTTCCCCCTCCAAGCCATCTCATTACGACTGCATTAAAAAAAAAACACAAATCCACTAAAAAAGTCACACAGGTAGTCCCCCCGACTTAGGACAATGGAGGCCCAAATTTCTGTTGTTAAAAGCGAGGCATTTAAGTGAGTTTTGCTCCGTTTTACGACCTTCCTCCCAATTTTTATAGATCCATATACACATATGCACAGGTAATCCTCAAGCACAACATTTCTGTTAAGTGAAACAGTGTTAGGTTTTACCCCAATTTTATTACCTTTCTTGCCACTGTGGTTAAGTTTAGTCACACGGCCGTTAAGTGAATCCGGCATTGATTTTGCCTCTCGGACGGTCACAAAAGGGGAATCACATGACTGACCCCAGAACACTACTCAGTTGTGCCAAGCGGCTTGAATTCTGATTACAGGGATGCCAGAACGGTCGTTAAATGTGAAAAACGGTTGAAAGTCACAAGTTTTTTCGGTGCTGTTCTTAAAGTTTTGTCCAGTCACTAAATGTACCTTATTGTAAGGCTGGGGACTACCTGTAGTGCAGGTGCCTTTTGAAAAAAACACCTTGGAGCCAACCAGGGTGAAATGAAAATCTCTCCCTTGACGTTTATCTACTAACTTTCTTTGGCCTGCAAGTTGGTCCATTCACAAAGCAATAAGCCTGCAGAAGTTTGCTTCTCGTGCCGACCTGAGCCCAAGATTTAGCCAAGGCGACTTATACCACACCTTCTGCTGGCATAGATCCTCCCTGCTCTATTTTGGGACCTCCTGTTCTTTACAGCTTCCAAGGCCCGGGGATCATGTACGCCTCAAGGCCCAGAATGAATCCAAACGAGCAACTTCAGTCAAAATAGTCTTCCAAAAGGGGCAGTATTAAAATCTGGTACTGCCAGATTTTGGGAGGAGGAGGAGGAGGAGGAGGAAGCCAACCAGATTTGAGAAAAAGCTCATTTTTGGAGTCAGCCTTTGTTTTTTAAAAAGAAACTTCTAACTTAGGTTTAGCAAAAAAGCAAGACTTTACATCCCAAAGAGCTCATTTCACTCATTCCCCCAAAAGAAAAGAAAAAATCCACCTTGCCAACATGCAAATCGGGAAATTCCTTCGTGGAGCAAGCAATCTTTAAAGGCCTAAATCTATTACACCGATGGTAGAAGCCCCCCCGCCCCCAATTCCCTCAGCACCCCAAACCCAATCTCCCCAATCTTTTTGGGGTGAATAAAAGCAGGCTTGTCCTTCCGGAAAGGAAGAACTGAACCCCAGGCCTATTCTTCCCCCCAAGGCAGATCTCCAGGATCCACTTGCCCTCCGGAGTGGGCTTCTGCTCTCAAGAGGGGTACACAAAGAGGGGCCGGGGGGGGGGGCTCTCCAAGGGAAGGCCAGCCCTCCCTAACACACACCAGAGCTGGAAAAACCCGCTTCTCTTCCTGGGGAGGCAGCCTAGCGTTAAGACAAAGCCCCAGACGGCATGAGGTGGTGGCTGCCGACACAGCTGCTGCTGGCTCCTTCTTCCACACACACATACCCTCACCTGCCATGCCAAGGAGTCCGCCCCCCCCCCTTAGCCCGCCCACCTCCCTGCAAGAGAGCAACCGGGAGTCTCCTCTCCCACTGCCAACCTGTCTGGGTCATCGACCGACTGATAGCTGCTCCTCAAAAGGCCCGTAAACGGCGGTGGTGGCGGCAGCGGTTGGGGGCAGCGGGGAGGCCCGGCGACTGCTGCCACTACCACGTGCTGCTGCTTCCGAGGAGCCAAAGAAGAAGGGAGGAGGAGGAGGGAGCTGGCTGAAGGAGGCAGGAAGTTTGCACCCACTTTGCTGGAACACAAGAACCAGGCAGTCCCTCCGGCCAGCATGGAGCCTCCCCTCGGCTCTTGCCAACCCCAAGCATGATTCAGCTAAGCGGCCACTGCGGAGAGACAGGCTCCACACCACGTGATCAGCTTTGGGGGGGGAGGGAGGAGGAAGGGAGCAGCTACTTTTAGGAGGGACACCCCCCCCTTGCTTTTGATCTTGTCCCGAGCTGCTAACCTCCCTAATTCTTAGGGGTGACAAATGTTTCCCCTAAGAGAGGCTTTTGCACAGGGGTTCCCCCCCCCCCAGTTTCCTGGCATCTGAACAGATTCTCCCGTGCCTAAAAGCCTGCTCTGAGTTCAAATCCAGCCTGGGATATCTGCTTCCCCCCTCCCACCCTCCTCAAATGGCCCCAAGGCCATCTATCCGGGGAGAAAGGAAAGTCACTAATGTGGCTGCCCATAAGCAAAACCCAAACCCACCTACCCCCAACGTGGGCTACCATGCAAGCAAAAGTTGAAACCCACCCACCCTTTTTTCAGGTTGCTCAATCACATCCCATGTTGGCTGGGGAATTCTGGGAACTGAAGTCCATAAGCCTTAACTCAGGAAGGACCTGGCTGGGGAATTCTGGGAGTTCAAGTCCCACTTGTCTTAAAAGTAACCAAGCTTGGCCACCCTCGATTGAAAACCCATCATCCAGGGGATAAAAAGTTCAAATCCAGCTGTTGCCCTTTTTTGGGGGGGGGGGTCTACCACCGCCGCCCAGCCAAGCCATTGCAAGTGGTTTCGTTTCCATCCACCCTCTGCATTTCCATTCCCACCCCAAAAAGAATGGCTTGACTCCCCAAGTTGCACAAGAAAAAGAAAAGCCGCCTTCCCAAATATGCAAAGAGCCCCCCCCCTAAAAAAAAACCCTTGGGTTCCCTTGCCCCCAAATAAGGGAGAGGAACTTGGCGGGCCTTCCCTTTAAAGGGCAATCGTGTGTGTTTTTTCTCTCTCTCTCCCCCCCCCCCCAAAAAAAAGACTGAGGTCACACAAATAAGGAATTCGCCGATTTTGGGGTTTTGCACAAGCCACAACCAAACCATAAAAGGAGGGGGAAAGGGGGGAGAAGAAGCTGGTTTAAAATGCCTGTGTGTGTATTCAGTCAATAATTTGAGTCTGGGGGCCGGGGGGGTTGGCTTTGAGCCCCCCACCCACCCAGCTCCCTTCCTTGCCCCTTGGGTCACTTTTCCCCAATGAATCTTGGAGTGGAGGGGGCACCTCCAATCAGGGCTCTCCCCCTCCCTCTTGTCCCCTTCCCTCCACAGGGACCCCCCTTCAAATTCAGATACCTCCTACCGGAGTTCAACTCAGGACAGGCTCCCTTTAGGTGACACCCCCAGGAAGTTCAAGACTCCCTCCCTCCCTTCACCCCAAATCCCTCTCTCAGAGTTCAGGACAGCAAAGGCTTCCTTTAGCAGACCCCCCCCCCCAGGAAGACCAGGGCTAGTCCCCATCCTTCCCAAAGACCCCCCCCATCCAACGACACCCTCCTCCCCAAAAAATCCAGGCTCCCTCCATAGTTCAGGCCAGGGCATCCTCCCTTTGGATAACCCTCCTCCTCCCAGGAAGACCAGGTCTTTCCCACCCCCCTCGCCTCTTCCAAGGACCCCTCCCCATCCAAGGATCCCTCCCACAAATCCAGGCACCCCCTTATTAGGGCTCACCCCCTCCCTCCACAGGGACCCCCCCCTCAAATTCAGGCACCTCTTACAGGAGTTCAACCCAGGACAGGCTCCTTTTAGGCGACCCCCCCTCCCAGGAAGACCAAGGCTCCCTTCCCTCCACTCCCCCCTCTCCCAAAGACCCCTCCTACCCACCCACAAATCCATAGTTCAGTCCTTTAGCCCACCCCTCTCAGGAAAACCAGGTCTCTCCCCCCCTCCCAAAGACCCCCACCCACCAATCCAGGCAAGTCCTTTCAGGGTTCAACCCAGGACAGGCTCCCTTTACCCGACTCCCAGACTGAGTCCAGAGTTCGCCCCCTTCCCCTCCAAGACCCCCCAGGGCAGCCCCCTCCCCTCCTCAGGTGACTCCCCCTCCTCCTTCTTTACCCCCCCTCCCCCCTGAGGGACTTCAAGGGCCCATCAGCCAGCACATGTGGAGGGACCCCCCCCTCGTCCTCCAACTTTCCTGCCCCCCCCTCGTCTCGCTCTCCCCCTCAGGGAGGAGGGGGCGCCCCCCGCCCCGTGACTCAGCCGAGGGGGCCGCCCCCTCACAGCAGGCCCGGCCTGGCCCCGCACCACGAGAGGTGGAGGAGGCGGCGGCGGGTCTCCCCTCCTCCTCCTGCCTGCCTGCCTGCTGGTCCGAGGCGGCCGCCACGCGGTGAGGCCTCGGCGTGGGGGGGGGGGCTGCGCGCGCTCGAGCCCGCGGCCGACCCCTTTTTTTTCCCCGCCCTCCCCCCACCTCCACCACACCGGCCTCGCTTCGCCCCCCACTCCTCCTCCCACACGCGACCCCCCTCCTCCTCCTCCTCCCCCTAAGCGACTCACCCGCCCGCGAGCTCAACCGCCACCGCCGCCGCCGCCGCTGCTGCCTGCTGCAACCCAGCCCGCAGTGCGCACGCGCACTCATCGCCTCCCTCCCCTTCCCCACACACCCTTCTTGCCCTCTCTTTGCGCTCGCGCCCCGCCGCCGCCGCCGCACGCGCACTGGCGACGGCGCCCCGCCCGAAAGGAGGAGCCTCTCTTTTTTTTTTTCTTTTTCGGGGCAACGTCGCGCTGCGCTTACGCCCGAGAAGGGGGGGGGCCCGGCCGGTTTTGAGCGTGCGCAATGAGGGCCGAATGAAAGGACACCAGCCCCGCGCATGCGCAGGTTGGGAGGGGGGGGAAGAAAAAAAAGAAACGCCGGCCACCAATCCTCAGTGCGCATGTGTTTTTTTCGTTTTTTAAAGCAGGGGTTTCCAAACCTTGGCAATTTTAAGGCTTGTGGACTTCAACTCCCAGAGTTCCTCAGGCAGCTTTGCTGGCTGAGGGACTCTGGCAGTTGAAGTCCACAAGCCTTAAAGTTGCCAAGGTTGGGGGATCCCTGTTTTGAAGGATCCCAGCTAGGAAACGTCCTGCTTTCACAACTGGGGGGGTGGAGAGAGAGAGAGAGAGAGAGATACTTGAGGCAGCGCGCAAGCGCGTGGAGCGGCCGTCTTTCTTCCCTCCCTCCCCGCGGCCATTTGCTTGAGATCACGCATGCTCCTAGGCCGCGCACGCCTCGAGTTCTCGAACGCTCTCTTCCCATGCGAGCAGGATGCCGCGAGGGCACATGCGTACCTCGGCTTTGCGATGCCGATCTCTCCCCCCCGCTTGCCCCCGTACCACCGAGTGTGCGTGGCGAGCGGCCCAGAACGGCGCACCAAATATTTTGTTTTTCTCTCGAGTTCGCTTGCTTCGCCAGCCATCTTGCCGGGAAATCGCGGCCGTCACCGTTGCCACGGCAACGGTGGCGGTCTCCGTTCCACGCCGCTCCCGAAGCGAAAAAAATTAGGATTGTTGAGATGAAAAATAAGTTTTCCTTTTCAACGGGCAGGGATTTGTGACGCTCGATCCGTTTTAATTTAAACCAACCTTTCCTTACCCGACTCGGTATTTACTGGTGGCCTGGACCCCCAAGTTCCATGGTTCCCAGCCGAGAGCATGGCGAGGGGCCTCTTATTGAGCCCCTGGCGGGGACTTTTGGAGCCCAGAATTGCTGCAACCCCTGGAGCCGCCGGACCCACCCTAATACCATAAATCTTTCTAAAATAAAATAAACTTTAGGTTTATTTAGGCAGGAAGGTTGGTGGCAGACTCTTAAAGCAACGCCATCCTTCCAGGCCCAACTCTGCCTCTGAAAGGGGTTGGGACTACAAAACCCATGCTCCCTGGCCACCACTGGGCCTTCAAGTGGTGCATTAGGGTGTTGGGAGTTGGAGCAGGGGGTGCAGGACCCTCCTGCCCACTAACCCAACCTGAGGCATGGAAGGGAACGGGCTTTCGGGGTGCAACTATTGCTCCCCCCCCATGATAGACACAGAGGATGGGCTTGAAAGCACAACAAAACCCATGTTAATTATCCAGTGCAGCAGTATTACAAAAACCATGTTTCCAGTATTACAAAGTCCATCCACTGTGGCTCTTAAGAGAAATGGGCTTTGTCATACTCGAAACGATGCTTGGATGTCGTAATGCTTGGAAGTATTACAAAGCCCATCCGCTGTGGCTCTCGAGGATTTGACTTTGTAATACTTGAAACTTGGTTTTTGTAGTACTGCGGCCCTGGCTAACGAACGTGGGCTTTCTTATATTGCAAAGCCCATCCTCTGTGGCTCTCAAAAGGATGGACTTTGTGATACCTGAAACATGGCTTTTGTAGTACAGTTGCACTGGCTAATGAACGTGGACTTTCTTGTATTACAAAGCCCATCCTCTGTGGCTCTCACAAGTCAGCCTTGTTACCCTGAGATGGGCAGGGGGTCTCACCCTTGCCCACACCCCTCCTCTTCTCCTTCTACCCAAAAATCTTGCTCCATGTGGGTCATGTTTTCCCTGCTTACCTCGCAGGGTTGTTGTGGGGGAAAATACTCAGAAAGATTATTATTTGATTGTTGTCACCAGAGTGGAGGTGGTTTGGGTTTTTTTTTGTATATTGGGCTTTTTTTTTTTTTAATGAGCTGCCCATAGTCACTCGGAGTGGGCTTATAAATAAATATTTATATATTTAATAAATAGTTATTTCTTTATCTGTTAGGGATACACCCTAGCAGAATCTGCACGGCAGTCAGGCAGGCAGGCAAATATGTGAGATAAACGTTTTTGTAGCTTACACTCAGTAAAACAGATACACTGTGCTAGTTAAATAGTTTATTCCAGTAAGAATTTTAGCATAGTCAAACAGTCCATATATCATTCACTAGTTCAGTCCGTCTGGAGATTATTCAGTTGCAAAGTCCAGTGTCGAAAAAGAGGTCAGTAAACTTACAAATATCAGTCCAGTAATAAATCTTCTCACAGTAGAGATATGAAGAAGTCAAACCTCCTTTCTTCCTTCTACGTTCAAAAACTCAGCAGCAGGGAACTCGCAGTTAGCAAACTATCAATCCAGCAATCCCAGTAAGCCAGCAATCAATCAAGTTCTCTTGCTCCCTCTTATGGTGGTTTTACAACAGCACCCAAAATTACATGCTTTGCAATTTAAAGTGACACACACTTACTATCATAGTTTATATATATTATTTTACCCGAACTATGTTAGGTAACCTTGTTATTCCTAACAATATGCATTTATTTATATTTATTTATCATAGTATTATAAAAGGGAAGGCAGGGGTAAAAACACAAAACACCAGAAGCGAAATCTGAAATCTTAATGGGAGATGACAAGCGTTCTACCTTAAGTTGTAAATGTAATTTTTTTTTATTTCATTTCTCTCAGCCAAATATGGGTAGTTCTCAACTTTAAGACCACAATCAAGCCCAAAATTTTTTAAGTTGCTAGGTGTCACTGACTTTGCTTGTCTGAAAGTCGCAAAAGGAGAGTCATATAACCCCAGAACGCTGCAACCGTCATTAATATGAGTCACAAATAAATATTATGCCTCAAAGGTTGTAAATGTGGAAAATGGTCATAAGTCATTTTTTTCAGTGCTGTTGTAACTTCAACCGGTCCCTAAATGTTGTAAGTTGAGGACTACCAATAATAAACAAAAGTAAATCAAAATAAATAAAAAGTTAGATATTCTCACACACACACATACACATATCAAGTTACTTTATAAGACAGGATAAAAAAATGTAATAAATGGATATTTGTCTTTGGTACCATTAACAGATGACTTCCACAGGCAGTCTTCGACTTACAACAGTTCGTTTAGTGACCAAAGGCATCCCTTGAGACTTTCAAGAAGAGATTGGACTGTCTGTCAGAAATGGTGTAGGATCTCCTGCTCGGGCAGGAGGGTTGGACTAGATGACCTACAAGGTCCCTTCCAACTCTGGTATTCTATATTCAATGGAACAGAAGTTGCCTTCGGAAGTTGTGGGAGCTTCATCCCTGGAGGCTTTCATGAAGAGACTGGACTGCCATCTGTCAGGAATGGTGTAGGGTCTTCCGCTTGGGCAGAAGGGGGTTGGACTAGATGACCTCCAAGGTCCCTTCCAACTCTGGTATTCTATATTCAATGGAACAGAAGTTGCCTTCGGAAGTTGTGGGAGCTTCATCCCTGGAGGCTTTCAAGAAGAGACTGGACTGCCATCTGTCAGGAATGGTGTAGGTTCTTCCGCTTGGGCAGAAGGGGGTTGGACTAGATGACCTCCAAGGTCCCTTCCAACTCTGGTATTCTATATTCAATGGAACAGAAGTTGCCTTCGGAAGTTGTGGGAGCTTCATCCCTGGAGGCTTTCAAGAAGAGACTGGACTGCCATCTGTCAGGAATGGTGTAGGGTCTTCCGCTTGGGCAGAAGGGGGTTGGACTAGATGACCTCTAAGGTCCCTTCCAACTTGGTTATTATTCTGTTATTCAGAAATTGTGGGATCTTCATCCCTGGAGGTTTTCAAGAAGAAATTGGACTGCCTTCGTTCAGAAATGGTGTAGGGTCTCCCACTTGGGCGGGGGGCTGGACTAGATGACCTTCAAGGTCCCTTCCAACTGATTATCTGTTATCTGTTACCAAAGTTACAACAGCACTGACAAAAAGTGACTTAGGACCATTTTTCACACTTACAACCGTCGCAGCATCTCCATAGTCACGCAATCAAAATTCAAATCCTTGGCAACTAACTCGTATTTATGATGGTTGCAAAGTCCACTGGGGGAGGGGTGTTCACATTATCTCCGTGGCTGAAACGGTCCGTGATGGTTTTCCTTCCCACCCACTGGCCCCTCCGAACAACGGAGCATGTCAAGAGTGCAGATGGAAAAATCGGGAGCGGCCCAAAAGGGTGCGGGTTGTCTCTCTGGACAGCAGGGGGCAGACTCTGCCAGCCAGCACTACCTGAAAAAGAGGCACTAAGTCAAAATCCACCCTGGACCTGAACTTTTGCTCCATTTTACAACCACAGTTCTGGCCACAGTTATTAAAGGGAATCCCTGCAAGGGTTTATTTATTAAGAAAAAAATATTTACTTCCTGCCGACTCGCAGATGGCGACTCAAGGCGGCTTACAAAATTATAAAACCCATCAAATATAAAAGGATTTTTTAAAAAAATAAAAACAAAATAGTAACACGGATATTAAGTGAGCATGGACACTGCTTGTTTAGAAGGTCGCGAAAGAGGATTGCATGACACACACACATTACCCAGCGTCTGAATTTTGATCTCGTGACAATGGGGATTTTATGATGATCGTAAGTGTGAAAAACGATCCTTAAGTCCCCTTTTTTTCAGTGTAACCGTTGTAACTTTGCACGGCATGAAAAGAGTCTCTTGTATTAACCAACAATTGGAGATATTTGGCGGGGGGAGCATAGCAGGTTTGCATGACTCCCAAATTGGAGGGTGCTTAACCTGGGTTTACCCGCTTGTTTGAACCCAAACGGCCCCAGCCATGATTTTCTGGCTGGAAGTATATGATGGACAGCTGTAACAAGGATTTGACGTGATAAGATCATCGCCAACAACAATGAATCAGTGGAACAGTGAATGCTCCAACACTGGAAGTTTTTAAAAAGATGCTGGATAACCATTTGTCTAAAGTGGTGTAGGGTTTCCTGCCTAGGAAGGGGGCTGGACTAGAAGACCTCCAAGGTGCCTTCCAATTCTGCTATTAGATAGATAGATAGATAGATAGATAGATAGATAGATAGATAGATAGATAGATAGATAGATATGCTGCTATTCAGTAGATAGATAGATGGTAGATAGATAGATAGATAGATAGATGGATGGATGGATGGATGGATGGATGGATGGATGGATAGATAGATAGATAGATAGATAGATAGATAGAGATAGATGGATAGTAGATAGATAGATAGATAGATAGATAGATAGATAGATAGATAGATGCATAGATAGATAGATAGATATGCTGCTATTCAGTAGATAGATAGATGGTAGATAGATAGATAGATAGATAGATAGATAGATAGATAGATAGATAGATATGCTGCTATTCAGTAGATAGATAGATGGTAGATAGATAGATAGATAGATAGATAGATAGATAGATAGATAGATAGATGGATGGATGGATGGATGGATGGATAGATAGATAGATAGATAGATAGATAGATAGATAGATAGATAGATAGATAATAGATAGATAGATAATAGATAGATAGATAGATAGATAGATAGATAGATAGATAATAGATAGATAGATAGATAGATAGATAGATAGATAGATAGATAGATAGATAGATATGCTGCTATTCAGTAGATAGATAGATGGTAGATATAGATGATATAGATAAATGAGATATAGATGAGATAGATAGATAGATAGATTGATTGTGTTCTGTATTAACATACTCCAAAAGGTAAATTCTGATTAGTCTGCACGAACTGCATTCTGATTGGCCTACTCAACAACCGTGATTGGCTTACTTGGAATCAACCGCGATTGGCTGAGCCGATCAAAGTACTGTCATTGGCCGACGAGTCGCGAGCAATCCCTATATGAAGGGCTGCTGCAGCTCCAAGATCTTGTACAGGTCTATACAATGAAATAAAGAGCTTGAAGTACACTGGTCTCGCATCTCTGATTGGAACCGATCTACCCGATCTAATGCTGGCGACGAAGGTGGGATCGTGAGACGAGACCAACCGAGCACGTGGCGAATCGACACTGAACAACCAACGAGATGGATGGCAACAACTCGCCACCCGCACCCTTCGACCAGGCAGCCGAGGACTGGGAATCATACATTGACCAATTCCTAATGTTCTTTGAGAGCAGCAATTTAAAGGATGCCAACGGACAGAAGAAGAGGGCCATGTTCGTGATGCACTGCAGGCCCACAGTGTTCAAGATAGCCAAAGCTCTAGCCAAGCCCGCAGACATGAAAGAAATGGACTGGCCTGACCTCGACCGGCTGCTGCAAAGTCACTACACCCCCACCGTGCTCAACCTCATCAGACGGCACGAGTTCTATCGGAGGGATCAGAAAGAGGGCGAGAGCATCAGTGACTTCGTGGCCACACTCAGGAACCTCGGAGGCATGTGCGAGTTCACCGACATGGACGAGGCTTTGCGGGACCGCGTGGTCCTCGGGCTCAGGGACCCCATTCTCCAGAGCCGGCTGATGGCAAGGGTGGACATTTCAGTCACCAAGGCCATCACCAAAGCAACAGCAGCCAAAGCCACCAAGCAGTCCGCAGCCCGGATGCGGCAGATGAACACAGCAGACCGACCTGCAACCGTGGAAATGGCACCAATCTCGGGAGGGCGTCCGGAGGCCAGCCACAAGGCTGCCATCTCCACACACCACGGACACCTCGACTCTTCTCCGATACTGAGGACGAGGAGGAGGAGATCCACCGACTGCAGGCGGAATGAGACTGGCAGGAACAGCGAGGCCATAAGTCGGGGTTCCAGTGCGGAGATGACCATCCCCGCTCAGAGTGCCGATTCCTCAATGCCATCTGTCGGCACTGTGACAAATGGGGGCACATCACCAAGCTGTGCCGGAATACAAGGAACCCCAGCCCCCGGAGACGAGACAGCAGCCCCCAGTGACAAGACGGCACCCCTCCCCCCCGGACCAGAGACCGACACGCCGAGAGCCGGTGGAGCTGGGACGGGAAGAACAAGCGGTTCAGCGAGGCCCGGCATAAAGAAGAGACCCATCAGACGGTCATCAACGGGCACTCAACTACCCTCATTGCCCGGAAAATGCACGTGGAGGTAGGCATTGAGGACCAGCCATGCAAAATGGAGGTAGATTCCGGATCCTACCTCTCTATGGTCTCCTGGCGTAGAATCAAGCGCCTGGTGCCTACCATCCACAGGCGTGAACTAGAAAACCAGAAGCTGACCCTGAAGGACTATCAGGGAAACCGCATTCCCGTGGTCAAGATTGGACATTTTAAAATAACATTCAAGGGGCGTGCAGAGGTGCTTCCGCTCACCATCGTGGACAAAGACCGCCCAAGCCTGCTGGGACTGCAATTGTTCGCGCCATTGGGGATCAAGGTGATGGGCATCAACCACGTCGCCTAGGCGGACTGGGAAGAAATGCTCGTGAGGGACTTCCAGGAGGTCTTCAACGGCGACCTAGGCAAGTACCAGGGTTCCCCAATATCTTTCAACCTAAATCCGAACATTGCCGCAATCCGCCTTAAGCCACGGCAAGTGCCATTCGCACTCAAGCTCAAAATCGATGAGCAATTGGACAAGCTCATCACGCAAAGGGTCTTAGAGCCAATTGACCATGCCTGGTGGGAAACCCCTATAGTCACCCTGATCAAGCCGGATGGGTCAGTGAGGATCTGTGGTGACTACAAGGACACTCTCAACCATGCCCTGCAGCAGAGAGCTTACCCCGTACCAGTGGTACAGCACCTTCTGCACTCACTGGGGGGAGGCAAAGTCTTCGTGAAACTCGATCTGGCGCAGGCATACCAGCAGCTGCCAGTCAACGACGCAGAGACAGCAGAGGCACAAACCATCGTAACCCACCGGGAGGGGGGGCATTCTTATGCAAAAGACTCCAATTCGGAGTCAGCGTGGTACCAGGGGTATTCCAGAGCCTGATGGAGAGACTATTACAAGGGATAAGGTGGGGGGGAGGTGCCCTACTTCGATGATGTGCTAATGTCAGCTAGAAATAAAACCCAATTGAGGAGCTGCCTAAGGGAGGTCTTACAGAAATTCAAAGACACACAGCTAAAAGTGAAAAAAGAAAAATATCAACTTTGCACAGAGAAAGTTGAGTTCCTGGGGTACCTTCTAGACAAAAACAGAATCCATCCCACCGGAAAAAAAGGTTAAAGCCATCAAAGAAGCCCCTAGACCGTGAAATAAAACGGAACTGCAGGCTTTTCTTGGACTTATTAATTTTTATAATGCTTTCCTGCCCCAGAAGGCGACCACAGTGGAATCCCTTCATAGGCTGCTGGACAAAACAGCCACCTGGACCTGGGGGAAGCGGCAAGAAAATGCTTTCAAACAAATAAAAGACCTACTAACATCAGATGCAGTCCTCATGCAATACAGCAAGACCTTACCGTTGACCGTGACCTGCGACGCTTCACCCTTTGGTGTCGGAGCCATCCTCAGCCACACGCTGCCAGACGGGAGAGAAGCACCCATCGCCTTCTTCTCAAGAACATTATCCAAGCTGGAGAGGAACTACAGCCAGCTGGACAAGGAGGCCGTAGCAATAATCACTGGCGTGAAGTGTTTCCACGAATAGCTATACGGTAGGACCTTTTCAATTATTATCAACAAGCCGCTGCTAGGGATACTGGCAGGGAACAAGGCCACCCCGAACATACTGTCACCAAGGATGACAAGGTGGTCCGAGTTCCTTGCCTCCTACAGCTACCAACTGACACACCGACCCGGAAAGAACATCACGCATGCAGATGTATTGAGCTGCTCCCCCCTGCTCAACCTGGAGGATGACCCAGCACCCACAACATTGACACTACACATAGACACTACCCAATCCACCCCTGACCGCATCAGACATTGCCAGAGAAACTAAAAAAGACAAACAGCTGGCGCGGGTCTTGAATTGGGTGGAAAAAGGGTGGCCGGAAACCGACAGCGGCGAGCAGTTTAAAACCTTTCAACACCAGCAGACCGAACTGTTTATGCAGAAGGGTTGCATACTTTGGGGGGACAGGGTTGTGATCCCTGAAACTTTACAAAAAAGGGTATTGACTATGTTACATGAGGGGCACCCGGGCATCATCAAAATGAAAGCCCTGGCCAGGAGTTACACCTGGTGGCCAGGGATGGACAAACAGATTGAAACTTGGGTGGCCTCATGCAGAAAATGCCAGGAATACAGACCAAGCCTGCCCTCCGCCCCAATCCTAGAATGGGAGACCCCCAGAGGACCATGGTTTAGGATCCATATAGACTTTGCCAAACCTACCAAGGGACACACATTCCTGATAACAGTCGACGCTTACTCCAACTGGCTGGAGGTGAGCGCCATGAAATCCACCACCACGGAGGCTGTTATCAAGGAATTAAACAGGCTATTCACCACCCATGGCCTACCAGACATGCTAGTGTCAGACAACGGGCCACAATTTACCGCACTAGTATTTGAAAAATTCCTGGCGGAACGGGGGATACGGCATGCATTGACAGCGCCCGTTCATCTAGCGGCGAACGGGTGAGCGGAACGCATGGTCCGTTATAAAAACGCCATAGAAAAAATCGAAACCAGGGACATACAGGACAAAATAAATAAAATGCTATTAATATAACACATAACACCCAACACAACAACTAACAAAAGCCCAGCAGAACTACTAATGGGAAGAAAATTACAGTCCCAGCTAGACAGACTGCACCCCACATACAACCCCGAGAAACCCCCAGACTCATCAAGCAAACACCAAACATTTAACCCAGGAGACACGGTATATGCCAAAAATTTCACAGGGGACCCGCTTTGGGTACCGGCAAAAATAATCCAGGTAACAGGTCCCCACTCTTACCAGCTACAATCGGACGACAGACGAAGCTGGAAGCGGCACATCGACCAACTAAGGTCAAGAACAACCACCAACAACACGGACAGCACACAAACACCACAAACAATCACTAATAAAGAAACCAGAAAGGGGGGGGAACCTCAAACAATAAACAAAGAAGTGAAGAAAACTCTAAAACACGAAAAACTTCCGGTTTGCGTGGCTTCGGGGCAGCAGGAATTCGCGACAGCTCGCGATTCCTGCTGGCTAGCTGTCGAGGTACCCCCGATCCAGATGGGTCAGGGGGTTAAGGCTGCCCTGTAGGGACAGCTGAAGATAGAGGGGAGCCGGTTAGGGAGGTGGGGGCATCGCAGACCCCCCCCTTCTCCGGAAAAACCCCTTTTTCCCAAGGCGGTGGAGCGGCGGTCAGCAATGGCCGCCACGAAGAAGCCAGCAACCGGGTAAGAACTGTGCTGGAGGAAGTGTGAAAAGTGAAAGTTCTGTCTGAGCCGGGTCAAGTAACAACTTTTAAATTGCCTGGAATTGAGCTGCTTGTTGCTGGAGGATACATTGTTTCCCTAAGAAGAGCGAAAAGCGGCGGAGAAGCTGTTAAAGGGAACTTTCTTTTTTTTTATTTTTGTTTACTCTCCCATCCCACGGAAAAAGCAGAAATATTTGGATATATTAGACATTGAAAGTGGATTGCTTTGAAAGCTAAGCTAAGAGACAAAGGGATTTTTGGACATTGAAAAATTTAAGAAATTGGAAAATTTTTGCTGGAGGTATGGATTTTTGATTATTTAAAATTGTTATTGCAAGTGGGAAGGGAGAAAAAAAAAAAATTGGAGCAGAAACTGAAAAAGGAGGAGACTGTCTAGAATGTCTTGGTGGATCCCAAAAGAAGATGTATGGTAATTGGACCTCTTTGATTAAAAATTAATTTAGAGAGAGAAAGAGAAGAAGGAAGAAAAGTATTAACTTTTGGAACTTTTTTCTTTTTTTTAATTGCTTTTGATCTGTCCTGGATTAAAAATACTTGTGGTTGTTTTGGAAAAAGTTTTCCCTTTTCATAATGGCATTGTCTGTGGATGAACTAGAGATTGACTATCAAAAATATAAAAAAGAAGATACTTTGGGCGCTTTGTTCCAATTCTTAGAAATGGCGTTATGTTCTGTTG
>JAUCBL010000097.1:154444-217303 GCA_033807585.1 Hydrophis major | reverse complement strand
GGAGGAGGAGGAGGAGGAGGAGGAGAGAGAAGAAGAAGAAGAAGAAGAAGAAGAAGAAGAGGAGGAGGAGGAGGAGGAGGAGGAGGAGGAGGAGGAGAGGAGGAGGAGGAAGGAAGAAGAAGAAGAAGAAGAAGAAGAAGAAGAAGAAGAAGAGAGAAGAAGAGAGAGGAGAGGAGGAGGAGGAGGAGAGGAGGAGGAGGAGGAGGAGGAGGAGGAGAGAAGGAAGAAGAAGAAGAAGAAGAAGAAGAAGAAGGAAGAAGAAGAAGAAGAAGAAGAAGAGGAAGAAGAAGAGGAAGAGGAAGAGCTTGTTTCATGAGTCAACTAGCTAACATAATCAGTGTTAGAAGGGAGGGTTGTGGATTGATGAAGGAGAAGGAGCAAGGAGAGGAGGCGAGGAAGAGGAGGAGGACAACAACTGAGTGGTCCTTACTCTCGCATCTTAACTGGGTGCATTGCATCCAGACCACCAGGCTCCGAGACCACCAAGAACTCCCCAATTCTTGTCTGCCCCCCTCCCCTCGTTAATAAGGCCGAGGACACATCTACACAACTCACACAACCAAGGTCGCACCAGCACATCCCTTGTTACAGCTAATTCCCCAAACGGTAGCAGAAACCCCTTGTTACTAAACAAGCCTCTCCGAAGCAACTCCCAGGAGTAAAACAAACACCACTTTTATCCAAGACTCAAAACGGCCTGCTTTCTCTCCCTCGCCCCCCCCCCCCGCAACTCTACTCTCAACCTTTTCCTCTGTGTAGCGCCTACTACTACAAGATCAAAGCCCTCCTGGCGGATAGAAGCTGAAAAATCAGGTTTTCTTGAAAAATACATTTCAAGCGGTTATTGGGAACAAATTTACGGTAACTCTTAAAATGACCAAATTTCCCCCTGACTTGGGGAGGGGGTCCCACCAAGGCTACTACGAGCTAACTCATAGTTGTGGTGATGTTGAGGAGAGGCGTGTGACTCTTAAAAAAAAAAAGCCTCGTAGTGTAGTTATAATATATAATATAATAATTATTAATGTTTGAAGAAGAGACAGGATAGATGTTCGCCCAAAATGGCATGGGGGGGTCTCCTACTAGAGCAGAGGGTTTGATTAAATGATCTCCAGGGTCCCTTCCAGCTCTTAGTCATCCACCATTAGCAGCGCCCCATTTAAGGACGCGCCTTCCAGATGCATTTTAGAACCATCATCCACAGCCAGCAAGGGGATGTGAGGTCTATTAACATGGTTAATAGAGGTGGATGATGATGATGATCATAGAATCTGGCTGGCTGTGGATGATGGTTCTGAAGTCCACCCGGAAGGCATGGCATTAGAGGGGAGGCTGTTGAACCCGATTGCATGGCGTCTTTGACTTAACATCGCTCCATTTAGTGATGGTTCAAAGTGACAAGAGCACCGAAAATGTGACTTATGTGTGATTGATATTTGGACATGGGGCAACTGGCTCATTAACAGGTTAAGAGAGTTTGAAGGGACCTTGGAGGTCATATAGTCCAACCCCTCCCATCCACCCAAGCAGGAGACTATCCCCATACTCCGTTTCTGACAGGCGGCAGTCCGGTCTCTTCTGGAAAGCTTCCCTGGGGATCTTGTGATCCCTGTTTTGCGACCTTCTGACCAGCCCCGATTCACTTAATGACCAAATGCAGTGATTCCATTTGCGACTGTTTGAAGAAAAAAATCACCTCACCAACCCCCCCCCCACACCCCTTCTTCATGCTTCCCTTAAGAACAGCAAGCAACTCACTGAACTATGACGGCGAAAAAGACTGTACAGATGGGCCGGTGCTCAGCTGAACAAGAGTCTCATTTAGTGCACGGAAATGGTGGGGCTCCAACATCACGGTTGTTAATTCGAGGACTACCTGCCGGTCTGACGTAAGCCCCGTTTTGTAATTTAAAGCAGGGCTCTCCAACCTTGGCAACTTTAAGCCTGGAGGACTTCGATTCCCAGAATTCCCCATTCAACCAGGCCTGTTGTTATTTTTCCTTCCTGCTCCCTAGAGTGGAGCGATTGCAGAGGAAGGGATGACAAGAGAGGAAGCAGGCGGAGAGAGTTGAGGTCTTAGCGAAGCCGGCTGGGGAATTCTGGGAGTTGAAGTCCACAAGTCTTAAATCAGGGGGTCTCCAACCTTGGCCACTTTAAGACTGGTGGACTTCAACTCCCAGAATCCTCCATTCAATTAGCCTGTTTTTTTCCCCCATCTCCTGCTCCCTAGAGTGGAGAGATTGCAGAGGAAGGGATGACAAGAGAGTAAGCGGGCAGAGAGAGTTGTTAAGTCTTAGCGAAGCTGGCTGGGGGAATTCTGGGAGTTGGAGTCCTCCAGGTCAAAAGTGGCCAAGGTTGGAAACCCCTGATTGAAAGGGATGTTTTGAACACCCAGGTAAAGGCTTTGCAAAGCTACACCACCATGAAACAATCCAAGTTAAATATCTGAATGGGGTTAAAAACAAGCCATTTTTGAACTCTTGACATCCAGAGTTAAGGCTGTATCATGTCCCCAACTGACCAGCAGGTCAATCCAAGGCTGATTTTTTATTTTTTTTTATTTTTTCGCCACTCAGAGAACACACCGCACCCTCTTGGGTTAATGGTTATCCAGACAAACAACTCTCTTGGACTTTCACCTCCCCCAAATAACCCCAAAGGAGATTACAATGCACCATTGCAGGGGAAAGGAAAAAGGGTGGGAAGCAAACCAAAAAACAAGAAATATGTTTGAAATCTTTAATTTTTTTATTCTCTCTATTCTATTACATATTTATCTCAAATGGTCTAGGGCAGAGGTCTCCAACTTTAACAACTTTAAGCCTGGAGGACTCCAACTCCCAGAATTCCCCAGCCGGCTTCGCTAGACTTCAACTCTCTCTGCCTGCTTCCTCTCTTGTCATCCCTTCCTCTGCAATCTCTCCACTCTAGGGAGGAAGAGGAGGGAAAAAAGAACAACAGGGAGGGTTGAATGGGGGATTCTGGGAGTTGAAGTCCACCAGTCTTAAAGTTGCCAAGGTTGGAGACCCCCTGGTCTACTCTTCTGCTAAGCAGGATTGGACTAGAAGACCTCCAAGGTCCCTATCCGTGATATGACATATTATATTTCCTCCCCAGTTCTCACTTCAAGGAAGTGCCTTTCATTGATGGTGCTCAGCTCAGGGAGAAAAAAATCAGATTGTATGGAGGAGGAAGGGAAGGGGATGTGGGCCCCAGATGTCCCATATTGCAGAGTGCAAGATCTCCTTCTACGGCAGCCTGTGGGGAGACTTCAACTCCCAGAATCCCTCAGCCCCCCCCCCAGGGAATTCTGGGAGTTTAAGTCCTCAAACTCTTCAGAGTTGGATATTCCTAGTGTACAGCCAGCTACTGTGTTTCCCCGAAAAAAAGACTCTCTCTCTCTCTCTCTCTCTCTCTCTCTCTCTCTCTCCATCCATCCATCCATCTATCTATCTCCACCAAAAAAAAGACCAGGTCTTATTTTGGGGGATGTCCTCCACCGAGGAACCTCTGACTACACCTGTCCAAAGGTAATTAGTAGGGCAGCTCCACCACCCCCCAATCCACATGCTAACTTAATTTTTACCTGTCCACTCTGAAGTGGGAGGGTCTTAACTAGGGCTTATTTGGGGGGGGGCAGGTCTTATATTGGGTGCACATGTAAAAAAAAAATCAAGCTAGGGCTTATTTTTAGGGTAGGTTGTATTTTCGGGGAAACTCTGGGGGGAAAAAAGAATTCAGAATTAAGGCAGGCATCTCACTCAGAGATGGTTGACATTTATTTTCCAAGATAAGAAGCCCTCGATTTACAACTGTTTGTTTAGTGACTGTTTCAAAGTTATGCCGGCACTGGGGGAAAAACAGGACATGACTATTTTTCACACTTATGACTGTGGCAGATTATGTGGGTCACATCATTGAAATTCAGACCCTTGGCAACTGACTCACTTTTATGACGGTGGGGGGTCACGTGATCATCTTTTGAGGCCTTCCTCTAAGCAAAGTCCATGGGTGAGCTGGATTCACTTAATGACTGTGTCACTCACTTAACAACCGCAGGGATTCCCAAAGGGGCTTTTCATTGGCAGGGATTCCCTCGACCGCGGATAAAAGATCCCAAATGGGGTAAAATTCACTTAGCATGTGTCTTGCTTAGCGACAAAAACATCGGCTCCATTGAGGTCACAGCTCAAGGACTACCTGGGTAACCCAGAGCGCAACACACACACACCACAGAGGTGTTGATCAAGTTTCTCTCGAGCAATTATATATCGGTGTGACTTTCACAAGATTTGCTCTCAGTTTAAGGATCAAATGAGTAGGAACTGGAAGTGAAACAGTGCAGGGAAACCTGATGAACGCTGCCCTGAGGATCAGGGTCCCAAATGTCAGTTGGTCAGAAGTCACAGCAAGGCGCTAGTCTTCAGCAAGATATGAATGAATGAAGGGAGGGAGGGAGGGAGGAGAGAAAGGAAGGGATTGTAAGAGAGGAAGGAAGAAGGAAGGAAGGAAGGAAGGAAGGAAGGAAGGAAGGAAGGGAAGGAAGGGGCAGGGAAGTGAGGAAGAAGAAGGAAAGGAAGGAAGGGAGGGAAGGGAAGGGAGGGAGGGGAAGGGAAGGAATGGAAAGGGAGGTAAGGAAAGGAAAGGAAAGGAAAGAGAAGGAAAGGAGGAAAGGAAGGGAAGGATAAAGAAGGACAAAAAGGGAAGGGAAGGGAAGGAAGGAAAGGAGGGAGGGAGGGAAGGAAGGAAGAGAGAAAGAAAGAAAGAAAGAAAGAAAGAAAGAAAGAAAGAAAGAAAGAAAGAAAGAAAGAAAGATCCAACCCCACGGAGAATTGGGGAGTCCCACTCGAGACTCTTCCACGGGATGCTCCACATCAGCCCAAGTTTCGGGGGGGGGGCAGCGCCATCCTCCCAAATCCCCAAACGGGGACGGATCTGCACAGCACAGGGAGAGGAGGATCGCGCCCGAAGCACTTGCACTCCAGCCTGTCATGGGAAGCAGTGACACGTTGAATTCGATGCAACCGTGGGGAAAGGGAAAGCCAAGCGAAGGGAAAGCATTGCAAATGCTAGTAGGGGAAACTCTTCGTAGTTCGGGGTTGCACCGAGGGGGCGTTCCGGCTCATTCTCCAGGTGCGCAGGGAGGGGGGACAAACTCTAGGATGGCGGAGGAGGAGGAGGAGGAGGAAGAGGAGAAGAAGAATTCGGGATTGATGCTGTTCCCTAGTTGGGTTATGAAACGATCCCATAGTCCTGGACTCTTCCTCCTCCTCCTCCTTCTCCCCAATCCCATACCTTCTAGCACTGATGATGTTCCCTGGTCGGGTCGTGAAACGTCTGCCAGAAAACAGACCCCCACCCACCCCAATCCGCACCAAGCAGCGACCCCCCCCACGCCCAAATCCCACCCCCCTCCACCCCTTCCACGCCGGCTGGCTCTTGCTGGGCGGAAACACCTGGCCACAGGTGAGCGAGAGAGCCAGCCAGGGAAGGAGGGAGGGAGGGCTCGTTTCCCCCACGTGGCCGGGAGACGCCCCCACACACCTGGGCTTGGGGCAGCGCCGGGCCAATGGGAGCGCGGGGGGGCGTGTCCGGGCGGGGCATAAAAAAAGCCCAGGTAGCGGCCGAAGAGGGCCGGTGATTAGAGCGAAGGCGCGTGCGTGGGCGAGGCGTGGGACTGACCGGAACGGCGGTTGCTGATTGGGCGTGGGCGCCGCGAGGAGCGAGGGTGTGTCCGCGGACACGAGGCGGGGGTTCGGCGACCGGAGAAGCGGCGGAGGCGGCGGAGGCGGCGGTGGCACCAACGGGCAGCGGCGCGGGGATGCTGAACGAAGCGGAGAGCGGGGGAGCCGTGGTGGCCGGCAGCGGGGAGATTCCCGCGGGGGAACCCGCGGCCGAAGGGGCCAAACCGGTGGCGCCCGCGGGGGGCGTGGGGGCCCGGAGCCAGGCGGCCAAGCGCGTCCTAGGTGAGGGGGCGGGGCCGCGGGAGGAGCCGTTGCCGGGGGTGGGGGAAAGAGAAGAGACCCTCGCGTGGGCGGCCGGCGCGGCACTATAGGGCCCATCATCCGGAGTCGCAGGGAGGTGGGCTTCTTTTCTGGCCGCTGGGCAGGATGGGTTTCTCCGGAGTTAGAGGGGTGGGATTTCTTCCCGATTTGAGGGCGTGGGGGGGGGGGAGCAGGATTACGGGTTCCATCATCCGGAGTCGCAGGGAGGTGGACTGCTTTGGGCGCTGGGCAGGATGGGTTTTTTTTTTCCAAACTTTGCGGGGGGAGGGCGCGAGACTACAAGTCCCATCAACCAAAGTCCCGGGAAATAGGCTTTTCTGGCGGCAGGGGGGGGCGCTGCGGGTGGCCATGCTGGGTTTCTCCGGTTTTCCCGACGAGGGGGGGGCGGGGGTACGGGACTACAGATCCCATCATCCAGAGTCGCGGAGACGCTGCGGCTGGGCACCATGGGTTTTCCCGGGCTGGAGGTGGGCTTTTTCTGGCTGGGATTCTCCGGGGGGGGTCTTTTCGATTTGTGTGTGTGGGGGGACTACAGGTTCCATCATCCACAGTCGGCGGGTGGGCTTCCTGGCTGCCGGAGGACGCTACTGCTGGGCTTTTCCGGACTGAAGGCAGACGGAGGGGCGGGGGGGGGAGAGAAACTGAGTGGGACTACAATTCCCATCCCCAGCCTCGCGGGAGAGGTGGGCTTTATGGAAACCAAGAAACACCGCTGTCTTTGGGGCTCCACGGCTCAGCATGATGAGTCGCGGTGGCTTTTCCGGGGTGGGGGGCGGCGCGAGAGACCGCCCGCGGGACTACAGACGACATTATCCAGAGTGGCGGGAGTGGGGGCTTTCTGGCGGCCGGCGGACGCTGCTGCTGCGGAGGATGGATTTTTCCGACTGGAGGGGTGAAGGGGGGACGACACGGGACGACAGTTCCCATCCCCAGGCTCGCAGGAGAGGTGGGCTTTCTCGAGGCCAGCCAGGGGAGATCTCTGGCTGACTTCGGGGCTGCGCATGATGGGTCCCGGGCTTTCACCAACTGGGGAGGCGGGGGGGGGGGTCCCTTCAGCGCGGCTCTCCCGCTTTGCGGTTTGCAAGGCACGCTGGCAGAGAGAAAGACTGTTTGGGTATCGTTCTGCTTGGGGGGGTGGGGGTGGCAAGGCGTGAGTGAGTCCGGGGTGGTCCCGCTTGGGCCAGCAGCTCCCCCAGCCAGCCAGGCCCCCCAGCCCGGCTGGAAACAAACTCCGCGGAGCCGAGTGTGTGTGTGTGTGTGCGCGCGCCTTCGGTTGTTGCGACTGTCTTGGGAGTTTGGAGAGGCTGCTTAAAACTCCCCCACCCCCTTCAAAGAGGCCAGGATGCCAACCTGACGGCCTTGACCAGGATGGTGGTTTCCAGTTGGCTTAGGGGAGGGGGGGGTCAGGAGCAGCTCTTCCGGGGGGGTGGCGGGGGGGCCAAGAAAGGTCCCTCTGCCAGTGTCACCAGTCTTCTTTCTCTCTCCTCCGCTTCCACCCCCCCCCCCCTGGCTTCCAGCCACCCAGGTTCAGGGCACGGTGAAATGGTTCAACGTCCGCAATGGCTATGGATTTATAAACAGGTGAGTCCCTTTCCCGGCTCCCCACAGGCAGAAACCTTTTAACTCCCAGGAGGGAGAGAGGAAAGGGGCAGGAGGAGAGAAAGAGATGGAGGGAGCAGGGAGAGAAAGAAAGAAAAAGGGAGAAAGGAGAAAGACTGAATGGACATCATTAGTGGGGTTTAAATCCGGCAGGAAACTTTGCTACCGGGAGGGGAAAGTTTTTTTTTTTTAAACCCTCAACCCAGTTTAATCATTGTTAATTAAGCCAATTAATTGTTTGGCCGTGTTTTTGCTGTGAATTTCGATAAAGGTCGGATGAAGAACCCAACCGGGAGATTCCTTTCATTGAAGTTGTGTGTGTGTGCATTTTTTACACAGACTGGCCTCTTCCTCATTGGGTGGGCCTGGGGGGGTGTTATAATCCAAGATGGGGTTGCATTCCCCCCCCCCGCCCCAGACATTGGCATTTCTGCTCCTTATTGTGATCACGGCGTGGTCATAATTCCCAAAGGTGGTTTTGGATGGGGAGCCCGGAGCCCTTGGCTAGTTCGGCAGTTCTGTGCCAACTTCCTTCTATCTGAGAGAGAAATAGAAATAGAGAATGAGAGAGGGGGAGAGAGAAATAGAAATAAAAGTAATAGAAATAGAGAAACAGAGAGCAATAGAAAAATAGGTAAAGGAAGAGAGATATAGAGAAATAGAGAAAGAGAAAGAGAAAGAAAAGCAACCAAGTCAGGTATCCAAAGATTACCTGGCAAATCACTATCATCCCCCCCCCCCTTTTTAAAAATCTGGGCTGGCTCCATTGAGACAAATGTTTGTCAGAGCAGCCTGAGCAAACAACTCGCCCGAGGCCAAGTTGGCATAGCTGGGGTGCCTTATCTGGAGGTCTGTCCTTGTACCCAGGTGCTCCCCCACCATTGGCCACTCTCGTGCTTAGGGGAGGGGCAATGCCAGCAAAGTGCCCCCCACAGGTCCAAGGGGTCGAGGCCGTGGCATTTCAGATGGGCACTGGTGTAGGGGGGGGAGGCTTTTCCAGCAAAGGCAACCCCAGGAGGTGTCTATTTTTCCATGGGGGTCCTTGGGAAGACTCTCTCGAGTTTGGGTGGTTTTCTCGCAGGCGTTTCGTGACCCAACTGGGTAACCTCATCAGTGCTAGGAAAGAGTGGGGTTTGCCCTCTGTTTATATACAGTCCCTTCCAGCACTGCTGAGGTTCCCTAGCTGGGTCATGAAACGTCTGCCAGAAAAACCAGGGAGCTCAGAGAGGACACCAAAGCCCAACCCTGAGCCACCAGCATTCTCTGTATTTTTCTGTTGGCTGGCATCTTTTATTTGGGTGGCCCCTGGCACTCCTGCCTGGTAAGACTCCACTGGAAATAAAGGGGCTTTTTTTTCTTCTTATTTCTTGTTTTTTTTTTGCAGCTTTGAAGATTTAAAACTTCCTGCCCAAGAATCATCAAGTTGCAAAGAAAAAAGAAAAAAAAAAAGCAAATTTATAATCAATTGAGGAACAAAGTCTAATTGGCTGCCTGCCCCCTTTGAAGAGAGATAAACCAGGTTTATCCGTGACCTTCATTCCTTTAATGGCTTTTAAAAGTTTCTAGTCAAGCTGACATCTTTTGGATGTTGGCTTCCAACTCAAACCAAGTTTCCTGATGAGTTTGGCCAAGCACAACTGGACTAGAATTTGGAGCTAGGTCTCCTTAAAGCTCTCAATTTCCCCCCTGTAATTTTAGCCCTGATTCAGCACAAGCAGTGGTTAGCCCGACGGATTAAAGATTTCAAGGTTTATATTTATTTTTTCTTAATCTTGGTTCCTCCTTGCAGGAATGACACCCAAGAGGATGTGTTTGTGCACCAGGTAAGCACTGAGCATTGTGTAAGTTAAGTTCCTTTTAAACTGGGGGGGGGGGGGTTTGCTCCCTTCAGCCTTCACCTTTCTGCCTTGCTCCTTGTAAGTTTGAGTCAGCAAGGAAACTCAATGGAAATTGTGAGAAATTGTTAGCATTAAAACTTTTGGGGGTGGGTGGGAATTTCTTCCTATAGCAACAGCACCTGACCCTTGCTTAGAAAAACAGTAACATTTCCATTTAGAGTTGGGGTGTGCAATCTTGGCAACTTTTAATCCACTTGTGGACCTCTACTCCCAGAATTCCCTAGCAAGCACAGCTGGCTAAAGGGAATTCTGGGAGTTGAAGCCCACAGATCTTAAAAGTTGCTAAGGTTTAAAGAATTAAAAATCCATTGTTTGGCTCACATCCACTTGGTGTACCCCGCTACATAGCCAAAAAGGCATTAAGAGTTGTTAACTTAATCCTACATAGCTTTTTCTCTGGTAATAATATCACACTACTAACTAGAGCATACAAAACATTTGCTAGAACAATACTCAAATACAGCTCATCAGTCTGGAACCCACATTACGTATCTGATATTAACACAGTTGAGAAAGTCCAGAAATATTTCACAAGAAGAGTTCTCCACTCCTCTACTCGTTGCAGAATACCTTATGCCACCAGACTTGAAATTCTAGACCTAGAAAACCTTGAATTACTCCGCTATTCTATTTCTGTTTCTTCTATTTCTCGATTTCTCTATTTTTACTTTTTCTTTCTTTTTCTTTCTCTTTTCCTCTCTCTATTTCTCTATTTTTTCTTTCCCTCTTTCTCGCTCTATTTTTCTCTCTATTTCTCTCTCTGTTCCTCTCTGGGCTTTTTTCCTAGACGGCGATCAAGAGAAACAATCCTCGTAAATTCCTGCGAAGTGTTGGAGATGGGGAGACGGTGGAGTTTGACGTGGTGGAAGGCGAGAAGGTGAGGCCCCCGCGGCGGCTTTTCCCGGCACCGCCGTCCATCCTCCCGAGAGCCGGGATGGTTTTTGGGAGGCGACTCGACTTCTTCCTTTTCTTTCCTTTCTGCCTCCTCGCAGGGGGCCGAAGCGGCCAACGTCACCGGCCCCGGCGGGGTCCCCGTCAAAGGCAGCCGCTACGCCCCCAACCGCCGTCGCTTCCGCCGATTTGTCCCGCGCTCCCGCCAGGCCCAGCTGCCCCCCGACGCCGCCCGGCCCGAGGCGGGCGCCGAGACGGCCAGCGAGGGCGAGAGAGCGGACGACGGGGTCCAGCAGCGCCCGCGCAGGAGGCGCCCCCCGCCCTTCTTCTTCCGCCGGAGATTCGTGAGAGGATCCCGGGCTCAGGCCCAGCCGCCCCAGCCGCCCCACACCGTGGACGTGAGTCTGGGGGCGCCCCCCCCGGGGGGTGATTGCACCCCCCCGAGGCCTCAGGCCTTTCTCTTGTTGCTCCCCCCCCCTTCCCAAGCAGGAGACCCGGCCTAGCCCACGTGAGACAAATCGGTCATATAATCAGAACAGAGCTGGAAAAGGGACCTTGGAGGTCTTCTAGTCCCGCCTGCTGCCCAGGCAGGAGACTCTATATACCAGGGGTCTCCAACCGTGGGAACTTGTGGACTTCAACTCCCAGAGTTCCTCAGCCATCTGGCTGAGGAACTCTGGGAGTTGAAGTCCACAAGTCTACAAGTTCCCACGGTTGGAGACCCCAGCTGTATACCATCCCAGCCTGCCTCCTTAAAGAACCTCCAATGCTGGAGCACCCACCGCTTCTGGTGGCAAGCAGTTCCACGGGTTAAACTGCCCTCACTGTTAGGAGGCGTGAAATTGGCTTCGGGCGTTTTTTCCCCTGGTTTCGGGGTGCAGTTTTGGGGGGAAGGAACTGGGTGGGGAAGGCTGTTTGCTGGTTCCTTGCACCTTGGTGGAATAAACTTTTCAGGATGGGGGGGGGCGGGGTTTGGACCCTTGCAAACAAGACTCTCCTGTCCCTGTTGCCGTTTCATGGCTCGGAGATTCCTCTCCCTGCTGTGCTGATGGTGGCCCTTCTGGATGGTGTTTGGGGGTCCCTTTGGCGAGAATTGCAGAATTCTCTCCCAGAATTCCACCCGTGCCAGAGGCCGGATGTCGCTCTCAGCTGGGCCCCATCTGGAATTGGGATAGGGTTGAAGGCAGGGGTTGGACTAGAAGGGTGGGTCAGATGATCTTTGAGGTCCCTTCTGACCCTCTTCTTCTGACCCTGCTCTTCCTTCCCAGGGCTCTGACAGCACAGACCCCAAAGATGCTACCCAGCCTGAAGGAGACCAGCCTCAGCAGATCCAGGCGGGCGAGAGACCCCCGGCCCCTCGATTCCGTCCCAGATACCGCAGGCAAGTCTTTCTACATACACACACACTGCAGAGAAAGCTAAGCAGGTTCCAAGCTAGCTTTACACTGGTTAAGAAGACAAGGTTGCCTTGGCCTAGTCATTTGCCAACACGGGATTTGGGGTGGGGGTTATTATAAGCAGTAGAGTCAGCAATAGACCATCATTCAGGGTTTTAAGGAGGGAAGAAAAGTTGGCTAGCTTGCTATCCAGGTTGGGTTGATTGGACAAGCCAGGATTCCCAGTCCTGGGGAAGCCTGACCAATGTTGGCTTGTGCAAAGAAGCGAGCAAAACCAGAATGTAGAAGCAACTTTGAGCAGAATAACCACCACAAGTGAGTAATTTGGTGTTTCTCCACCTGGGCAACTCCCCACGGGGTGGACTTCAACTCCCAGAATCCCTCCATCCAGCGTATCACTTCCTCCATTTAATTGTCATGCCATCTAACCCCACATTTAACCTTTTTGGTCATGCAGCTTACCAAGGGTTTGTTTTTGTTTGTTTTTTCACTTTGAGAAATTTTATGCTGAATTTTGGTAAACTTTTGGATGGCCGGGGAGTTCTGGGAGTTGAACTCCGTCCATTTTCAAGGTGCCCAGGGTGGGTAACGCCGCTAAACATTTAGATTATACCTGGCACCCCAATTTTTTATTTATTTTTTACAAACCACTGTGCTTTCTTGCCTATCTCCAGCTGCCTTCTCTTTAGTATTACGTTTATATTACATCTGGTGTCGTATCTTATGATAGATGATGATTGTGATCCTGGTTTATCACTTGTTGCTTATGGGGGCAATGAGAGCTTATGCACCAGAGACAAATTCCTTGCGTAGCTTCACCACACTTGGCCAATAAAGAATTCTGATTCTATTTAGCAAGATTGTTGAATTGTGGAGGGAAATTCCTGGAGGGGCTCAACCAAGCTGGCAAGCAGCTGCCAATGGCTGTACTACTATGCGGAAAGCTTATTCTATTATACTAGGTTATAATAAGTATATTGTATTATAACATATTCTATATTATATTTCTATAATATAGTAGAATAGAATAATAACCTTTCCACATCGTATAAGTATATCTATCTATATATATAAAAAGGAAAATACCCCTCACGCATCATCACAAAATCTCCACAATCGTAAAGCCTACAAACTTGAAATTTGGCACCTATGTTCCTCTTGGCTTCTAGGGGTTCACTAAGAAAGGATTTTTCGAAATGACTCTCAGAGCATTTAGAGTATTTCCTCTATTATTATTACTATTAACGTGCTCTGATGCTAAGGTATTCTACTCCCCCTCCCCACCTGAGAATAAATCTCTTCCAGAGGCAAAACACAAGCAGAGGAATTTCAGTCTCAGTTTCAGAGAAGCCAACCAGCTTTAGTCCAGAACGGTTGAGCTAAGCCATGTCCAGGCTCCTTGCTGTCTTCCTTGCTCACACAGCAAATACTCTTTCACTTTCCAAACAGCCTTCAACTCTCTCACACACTGACAGGGTGCTAGGCAGAGGCAGAATTCCCTCCCCCTTTATTTTCCTCCCCAAAAACTAAGCTCGACCACATAGTTCTGTAGTCAAGCATGGGGATCGGGCTAATACTATAATATACTTATTATAACACAGTATAAAAGAATAAACTTTTTGCATAGTATAATAATTATTCAGAGGGCAGGAGAAGAAACAACGGATGGAAACTGAGCAAGGAGAGAATCAACCTGGAATTAACAGGGAGGACAATTAACCAGGGGAACTGCTTGCTACCGGAAGTTGTGGGTGTGCCATCCCTGGAGGCTTTTTAAGAAGAGACTTGTCTGAAAGGGTGTGCTTGAACAGGGTGGGCTGGACTAGAGGACCTCCAAGGTCCCTTTCCAGCTGTGTTCTGATTCTGCTCCCAGTTCTTTGGGGAATGGTCTCTTCCCCCCTCCCCAAGGGGGAAGAAGGCTGAGAGTCAATTCACACTAACCCCCCTCAACCCCTCCATTGTCTCGCCCAGACCTTTTCGCCCCCGTCCTCCGCAGCAGCCCACCACGGAGGGAGGAGACGGCGAGACGAAAGCAGCCCAGGCGCCGGCGGACGGCATCCGTCCCGAGCCTCAAAGACAGCGCAACCGGCCTTACTTCCAGCGTCGGCGCCAGCAGACAGCGGCTCGCCAGACAGCAACTGAGGTGAAAGGCAAGGGAAATTGGGGGCGGGGTGAGTGGGTGGGGCAAAAGAGGTGGAAATTCAGCTGGTTCAGACCAGTTCCGGAGAAAACCGGTAGTGGAAATTTGGAGTAGTTCTGGAGAAACATCCTGGGCTCAATTTTCAAGGAAAGAGGGATGGCGGGGAGGGAGCTCTTCCTGGCTTTGTAGAGGTTGCCAGAAACTGACCGGATCGTGTTCTGTACAGGTTTCTGCTGACCGGATTGTATCAGTCTCTCTTCCCATTAAACCTGACCCTGGTCCCCTATTTTCTGCCCTAGGCAACCACCAATACTAAGGAGCAGCCAGCCCCCAGCTCCGCAGCTGCTGGGGGGGACACCCCAGCTGCCAGCACTCCTGTGATGACTCAAGAGCCTGTGGTGGAAGCCAGCAAGTCTGCTTCCCCAGCCCAGGAAAGCCTCACCCAGCCACTGCTGGAAATCCAGCAACAGCTTGTGGATGTAAGCAAGGAGGGGTGGATGAAGGGAGGCCTTGGACCCCTGGCTAATACTCCCCCATCTTCTCCATAGACTCTCCCGCTCGAGCAGGGGGTTGGACTAGGTGACCTCCAGGATTGTCCCTTCCAACTCTGTTATTCTGTGGTTAGCCGCAAAGGGCCCCGCAATGCCTTTACGTGCCACCAGGGGTCACTCTTGATCCACATTCTGCAGTAACAGCTGCACCCGTCCACTCAATCAATCAGGATAGAGCTGGAAGGGACCTTGTAGGTCATCTAGTCCAACCCTCACCCACCCCGCCCAAACAAGAGACCCTACACCTGTTTTCCTTTCTTTTTAAAAAAATCCCAGATTCCAACACCTGAGCCTGGGGGAGAGTTTGCCCCTGCTTTACTGGTATGAAGAGCCTGCACACACTGACGGGATGCCAAGAGCTGCGATTTGGTAAGTCTTTTTAGGTTCATTTTCAAGAGGGACTGAATTTTGCGAGCGGCCTAAACATATATCGCCCCTCCAAGTGTTGCATTTAACCTCAGACAAACCCCCACCTGACTTTTAATTTTTTACTTTAAAATTATGATTAATTGTGGGGAGAGGATGGGGATGTTGAAAGCTGCCAGATTATCTTGAACTGCTTAAATTTGCAAATGGAAATTTGCACAGTTTTTCCCTCTTCTGCTAAGTGCTCCCTTGGCTAGGTATCTCTCAAATGCACCAAGATTTGTTTTTTGTTAAAAATTGGCTTTTTCGCAATTACCCCTCCCAACTGCCTGCAAACCCATAGGAGCTCTTGGGAAGCTGGCTAAGAAGTTGTATTTCCTAGCCTGCCAATTTTTATTTTTATTTTATTTTAGCCAAGGGGAGGTCTTGCTTCTCCTGCTGAAAATTTCAGATTTAAGGGGGAGGGGTCCTCAATGCACTTATGGATTAATCAAATTGGAAGGGCCCTTGTAGGTCATCTAGTCCAACCCCCCTCTCACCCAAGCAGGAGACCCTACACCATTTCTGTGCTCCCTGAGCAGGACTCTACTTTTCTTGTAGACATTTCACTACCCGAAGTAGGTAACATCATTAGTGCTGCAAGGAAACAGCCCCAGGAGGCCACAATTCAGCGCTTAGCAAAGAGTCTCTTTTATCGGTGTCCAGATTTTAACTTTGCAATGCCTCACTCTGCCTCAATATTTCAGGGTTTCCTTAAACCCCAGATCATTGTCTGGTTTGCTTTTCCGTCCATTGCAGGTGTCCAAAATGTGCCTCCAACCCAAGTTACCTCATCCTGCACTTGAAAAGACCCCAAACTTCACCAATAACCCTCTTTGCTGCTGTTGAAGTTCTAAAATGTTTTAAAAAGAAGAAAGAAAAAGAAAAGAAGAAGAATAAACTTGACTGGGAGGATGGTGGAATAACTTGATCAGAAAGAAAGGAAAACTGCTTAAAAAAGAGAGAGAGAGAAAACTTCAGAAAGGGTTGTTTTATCTGCCTCTTTCCACAGCTTTGCCAGTTTAAAGGAGAAAAAAAAATTGAAAACTGGCTGTTGAATCTTGAGTTAATTTTTTTTCCTTCCCCCCCTCCTCACCATTGTTTGAAGAACCACCCTGTGTGTGTGAACCATTGTGTGCAGTTTGGGCATCAATAAAAAGAAAAAAAATTTGCACAGAGCTTGCATTGTCTCACCTGTTTTTCCGTCGACAAATTCAAGGGTATTTTGGTTTTAGTCGCCATCCTTGGCTCTAAAAAGCTGTCAGAAAACTTCCTAGAGCGGGTAGCAACAGCGGGGTGGACTGCTCCAAATTAAACCAGGGAGCGGGAAACGGTGTGGGGTGTAGTGGTTAAAGCACCGGGGTTAGAAACTGGGAGGATGCAAGTTCAAGTCCTGCCCCACACACACATAAAATCAGAGCTTGGGCGAGTCACTTTCTCTCTGTCCTGGGAAGGGAAGCCAACCACTTTGGGAATTTCAGGATTGGCCCCCAATAAATATCTATATCTCCCTTCCCCCCCCCCCCCCATCCATCATGTATCTTTATATCTATCTACCTTTTATCTAATTATCATTTATCTTCTTCTCCCCCCTCTCTATCATATATCTATCTTTACATCTACCTGCCTATCTACCTTTCATCTATTTATCCATTCAATTCGTACATTAATCAATTTATCTATCCCATGCCTAAACCGGGATTAGAACTCACAATCTCCTAGTGATCGGCCTGCCAAATGGTTATGAGCCTGGCTCCCCCTTTTCCTGAGCCTGACAGGTAGAACAATTTTAACTAGTGGAACGGCTTGCCAACAACTTGAAGTTGTAGCTGCTCCATTCCTGGAGGTTTGTTGTTGTTTTTTAAAGAAAAAGACCTGACAGTCATTTGTTTGGTATGGTGTAATAGGGGGAGTTGGACTAGATGTCCTCCAGGGTCCCTTTCTAAAGATTCTGCTGGTTGTGGGTGGCCTGCAGCAGCCCTGGCTGGCCTCAAGGGTTGAGCCTCCCTGTTGCCTGTGAAAATTTACCTTATACACCTAGATATCTATCTCTACCCATTTTATCACAGTCTCACACTCCCCTCTTTTTCTGAAGTTGGTCCCTTTTCCAGCACCCATGAATTGGAGCACCTTACGGTCCCAGGAAATGCCATGTTGACACAGGTAGTGGTTGAGTCTTCTCCCAAGGCGCAGGGATGCCCAGGAGAGGCTGTGCATCTAGGTGGGACTGTTTCCCCCCCAAAAAAATGTCAGACAGGTAGTTCCTACCCATAGCTCCTGCACCACAACACAAAATTAGATGTTGAGACTCTAGAATAAGTTCAGAGAAGAGCAACCAGGATGATGAGGGGACTGGAGGCTAAAACATACAATGAATGGTTGCAGAAACTGGGAGTGGCTATTTTAATGAAGAGAAGGACCAGGGGAGACATGATAGCAGTCTTCCAATATTTGAGGTGTGAGGGGGTTGGACTAGATGACCGACAAGGTCCCTTTCACCTCTTGTATTCTATACTCAATGGAACAGAAGTTGCCTTTGGAAGTTGTGGGAGCTTCATCCCTGGAGGCTTCCAAGAAGAGATTGGATCACCAATTGTAGGGCAGGGGTCTCCAAACCTGGCCTGTTTAAGACTTGTGGATTTCCAACTCCCAGAATTCCTGAGCTAACATGACTGGAGGAGGAATTCTGGGAATTGGAAGTCCACAAGTCTTATAAAGCTGCCAGGTTTGGAGACCCCTGGTGTAGGGGGGCAGGGGCTTGGACTAAAAGGCCTCCAAGGTCCCTTCCAATCATACATTCTAAGAGCCCACAGGGTGGGGCAGAAAGTCTTAGCCCTCGGCCTGGGAGGAGGAAGATTAGGCTGCGAGAGAGATTCACGTCCCAACAGCCAAATTTCGGCAACCCTCTAAATCGGGGTAAGAATTTGGCTGAGGAATTCTGGGAGTTCAAGTCCACAAGTCTTAAAAGTTGCCAAGTTTGGAGACCTCTGCTCTAAACGTGCTGGCTGAGGGGGGGGGGGGTTGATTCAGCTGCTTTGCCTAAAAATACCAGACAATTAAATAAAAATTTATACAAATGCCAGAAATATGTGTGTACCTCTCTCTTTCTCTCTTTTTCTCTCCCTCTTTCTCTCTTTTTCTGTCTCTTTCTCTTTCCTCTTTTTCTCTTTCTCTTTTCCCCCCTCTCTCTTTTTCTCTTTCTTTTTTTCTCTTTCCCTCAATCTCTTTCTTTTTCTCTTTCTCTCTTTTTCTCTTTCCCTCTTTCTCGCTCTCTCTCTCTTTTTCTCTTTTTTCCTCTTTCTCTCTCTCTCTCTCTCTCTCTTTCTCCCTTTCTCTTTCTCTCTCTTTCTCTTTTTCTCTCTCTCTTTCTCACTGTCTCTTTTGTCTCTCTGTCTCTCCCTCCCTCTCTCTCTCTCCCCTCCTTCCCTGATCTGGGAAAATGCACATGAGGATTTGAATTCAAAAGCCACCTTCTCCCATGTCAGACGAGGTCAGAAGTTTCTCCAAAGGGGAAGCTGTGTGAATTATCAGCTCAAGGAAATGTAGAATTGCTCAGAAGACTTCAAGAATAAACTCCTTTGCACGGACCGACGCATCAGGCAGAAAATATTCTCCTGGTTTGTGTTAATTATGATTAAAATCCCTGAGCCATCCAAGTGTCGTGCCAAGGAAGAAAACCCCCACAGTGTAACCATCTATTCTTTATATACAAATAGCATTTTTTTTTCCTAGAAATACAAAAGGAAACATGCACACACACACACACACACACACACAAAAACCCCTCTGCGTTAAGACATATTCTCTCATGACCCAAAGCCCCAAACACAACCGTTTATGCCATTATACAAAGTTGGAGGAGAAAATTTTTACAGTCTCACATCTTTTCATTCTCCATTCTGGCTTTCCCGCCCAAGTTGTCAAATTTCCCCACACAGTCTTGTCAGCTTCCGTTTTAAAAGTTCCCTGCTTTGGTAGGGGAAATAGTTTAAATAAATAAATAAAATAAAAATAAAACCCAATTCTAAGCACTCTTTGTGGATGCAAAAAAAAAAAAAAAAAAAACCAGGTTTGAAAACTTGCAGGGGAGGGAAAAAATGTGGAGGACTTAAAGACAAGAGTTCACACCTAAGGCAATTGAAAAAAGCGTGAAACAACCACAGACCTCTGCGTGAAAATTAACTCCTAGGAATTAATGGCCCCACCTTTTAAAAAGCTGGGAAGTTCTTGAACTGGGGATGCAGAGAGAATTAAACCAGGTTCAAACCAGCCCAGACCTCAGCAAACCCTGTTCCTTACTAGCACTGATGATAAACCGACTGAGATGGTATAGGTTCTCCTGTTTGAGCAGGGGGCTGGACTAGAAGACCTCCAAGGCCCCTTCCAGCTCTTATTTTCTATTCTATTTTCTATTTTATTCTCCTTTTCCTCCTCCTCCCTGCAAATCCCTCCCCCTTCTAGCACTGATGACGTTCCCTACCTGGGTCATGAAACGTCTGCAGGAAAACAACTCAGCTCAGAGACCAACAAGGACCCCACAGTTCCCCTCTTCCTCCTCCTCCTCTTCCTCTTCCTAGACTTAACTCCCTTCTAGCACTGATGGCATTCCCTAGGTGGTTCATGAGAGGCCTACAAGGAAACTCCGAAGCTCAGAGACCCCCAAGGACGCCCTCCATTCAACCCTGCGCTACCAATATTCTCCTTTATTGGTAGGTAAACGTGCTCAGCGAAATAATTCCTTTGCAAAAATCCTCTTTTTTGCCAGTTTGGAAGGGAGAGGCTTTATTTGAATCCCTAACGGTTTTCAAGTTCAGAAAAAGCTCCTGTTAGTTGTGTTTTTTTGTCCCCATTCCGTTTTTAATCTCAGGGCAAGCAACCTATGGTGGTTTGGGTGCAGTGGCCTCGTAATCATGGGGACCCAAGAGAGGCAGAAGGCTGTTTTTGGTGTGAGGTTTTCCTTGCAAGAGATCAATTCAGCCATCTGGGGAAGCAGCATCTCTCACACTCAGACCCCTGACTCGCTGGGGGAATTCTGGGAGTCCTTTTAGGGGCACAAATGCTGGCTGGGGGATTCTGGGAGTCCTCTGAGGCCCATAAATGCTGGCTGGGGGATTCTGGGAGTCCTTTTAGGCCCAGAAATGCTGGCTGGAGAATTCTGGGAGTTTTTTGAGGCCCACAAATGCTGGCTGGGGAATTCTGGGAGTCCCTTGAAGTCCACAAATTCTGGCTGGGAGATTATAGAATTCCTTTGAAGCCCACAAATAATGGCTGGGGGATTCTGGGAGTCACTTCAGATCCACAAATGCTGACTGGGGGATTCTGGGAGTCATTTGAGGCCCACAAATGCTAGCTGGGGAATTCAGGGAGTTCTTTTAAGCCCACAAATGCTGACTGGGGGATTCTGGGAGTCATTTGAAGCCCACAAATGCAGGCTGGGAAATTCTAGGATTCCTTTGAAGCCCACAAATAATGGCTGGGGGATTCTGGGAGTCATTTCAGATCCACAAATGCTGACTGAGGGATTCTGAGAGTCCTTTTAGGCCCACAAATGCTGACTGAGGGATTCTGGGAGTGCTTTTAGGGCCACAAATGTTGGCTGGGGGATTCTGGGTGTCCTTTGAAGCCCACAAATAATGGCTGGGGCATTCTGGGGGTCATTTCATGACCACAAATGCTGACTGAGGAATTCTGAGAGTCCTTTTTGGCCCACACATGCTGGCTCGGGGATTCTGGGAGTCCTTTGAAGCACACAAATGCTGGCTGGGGAATTCTGGGAGTTGAAGTCCACCCTTCTTAAAGTGACAGTGGCTGGGAAGCACTAGTCCATAGAAAGCAGTCTCCCTCTTTCTGTTTCTCGCAGGCCTGAATATGGAACTTGTAGTCCTTCCTCTTGAGGTGGCCTTAGTGGTCCAAAGGTCCACCATCGAGGGCCAGTGAAGGAGGACAGGTGTTTCCCAAGCTGTCACTCTTCCACCTCTCTGGTCAACATTGTTTTGTTTGGACCCAGCATTCATCACACATTCAGGGTTTGAAATCTAGACTGTGGGCACTTTAAGATTTGTGGACTTCAATTCCCAGAATTCCCCAGCTGGCAAGGTTTTTTTTTTTTAATACCAGAATTCAGTTATGTATAGGATAATAACAAATATGGCCAGACTACTTTTATTTTATTTGTTTGATTGGGTAAGTTTTCTTAATAGATGGTGGGAATGAAGTAGATGTGATATATCTTGACTTCAGCAAAGGGAAAAAAAGAAGAAATGGCTGGGAATTCTGGGAGTTGAAGTCCAGAGGTCTTAAAGTAGCCATGTTTGGATAGCCCCGGTCTAGAAGGTGTCCCAAATTTACTGGAAAAGGCATATCCTGAAGCACATGAAAGAGGAAGGCTGCCAGGGGAACCTCCTGAGAGAGTGGCCAGGAACTCTGCTCATGCTCTGGAGCACTCTTGTGTTCTATGCGCTCAGGACTTAACATTAGCGCAAGCCAAATCAAGTACCAAATGAGGAAAAGACTTCAGAAGAGGGTTAGTTGACAGCCAGTTTCTCTGATTGGTTTGTGCTTCAGAAAGTGTTCTGGGAAGCTGGGGGGGGGGGGAGAATCTAGACCAAATAGGGCCACCCAGAGGGTATCTTTCCATCCCAAAGCCTAATTTACAGCAAAGTGAGCGTGGTGCCTGCCCTCCCGAACCATCTGATAAAAAAATCATCCTCTTTAAATTGCTTTTCCCTTAAAAATATTTTAAGAAAAATAAAATAAAGTAAATGCAAACCAGACCAAAGAAACATGTTTGGCTGAGACCCCGAGACCTTCCGGCCAGGCCTTGTGGCCCTAAAGTGCTAGAGACAAACCTTGTTTTCTTTGCCGGTGTCCCCGATTCTACTCCTTGTGGCCTCCTTTCCCTCCCCGCCATTCCTTTCCCTGCCCTCTGCCCCAATTCATTCATGGCCATCCGGACTCAGCTCGTCGAGTTCCGTGTAAGGCTTGACCTCACGATCCAACAACGACGGGGTGCGTCGGAATGTGGCAGCGATGTCATCAAAGGTGCGTCCCCGTGTCTCCGGCACCTTGAGGTAGGTGAAGGCGGAGAAAATGAAGAGGAGGATGGCGAAGATGAGGAAGACGTAAGGGCCGATCGCTTCCTGCAAGGGGATACCAGGAAAACAAGAGGTAGGTGAAAGGGAGCTCGGAGATCTTCTAGTCCAACCCTCCTCCTATCATATTCCACCACCACCACCCAATTCTTCCCTAGACATCCCCAGTTCCTGTAAGGACTGACAGCATTCAGCAAGTAACAACTACCATTAAGTTGATTTGCAAAATGTCCATTTTCCTCCTCCCTTTCGTGCTGTGCCGTTCCGGTTATCGGCGGCCGATGGCTAAAAACATCTCGAAGGGCCTTCGATCGACACCGAAGTGCAGGGATAAAAATACGTCTTTCCCACCACCCTTACCCCTGGAGGAAGGCTGGACTAGATGACCTACAAGGTCCCTTGCGACTCTGTTAATCTGTTATGATTCTGTTATTCAGGAATGGTGGGAGCTTCATCCCTGGAGGGTTTCAAGAAGAGACTGGACTGCCCTCTGTCAGAAATGGTGTAGGATCTCCAGCTTTGGGGGGGTGGACTAGATGACCTCCAAGGATCCCTTCCAACTCAGTTATTATTCTATTATTCAGAAATTGTGGGAGCTTCATCCCTGGAGGATTTCAATAAGATATTGGACAGCCATCTGTCAGAAATACTGTAGGCAGGGGGTGGGCTTGGGCTGGCAGGGGGTGGGTTTGGACTAGATGACCTCTAAGGTCCCTTCCGGCTCTGTTAATCTGTTAAAAGGTCTCACACTCACCTGGATGGCCGGGAAACTCATGCCGATGATGAAGTTGCTAGTCCAGTTGGCAAAGCCGGACACGGCCATGGCGGCTGGCCGAGGCCCCTGGCTGAAGAGCTCAGCCACGATGAACCACGGGATGGGGCCCGGCCCGATCTCAAAGAAGGCCACGAAGGCGAAAATGGCCACCATGCTCAGGTACCCCATCCAGGCCACACTTTTCTGTGGAGGAAGATGTTCTTCAGAGGATTTTCCCGGCTGGCAAAAGTCCCGGACATGCAACGCAACACATTCAAAGAATCCTCGACTTACCATGCTTCATTGAGTGACCATTACGGAGTTACCACAGCACTGAACCAAGTGACTTATGGCCGCTTTTTCACGCTTATGACCATTGCAGCATATGTGCAGCCTCGCAATTAAAATTCAGATGCTTGGCAGGTGTCTCGTATTTATGACGGTCTCAGCCTCCACACGGTCTTGCAATCAACATACAGCCACTTGGCAAGTGACTTGTATTTATGACAGCCACTACGCCCCAGGAGTCAGAAGCTGCCCCTTTTGCGATCTTCTGACAAGCCAAGTCCATGGGGAAGCCATTTGCTTAATGACTGGGTTACTGGCTTAACAACAACAGTGATTCACTTAACAACTAAGGCAAGAAAGGTCATAAAATGGAGCAAAACTCCCTGAATAACTGCCTTGCTTAAGAACACGAAATTTTGGGCTCCATTATGGTGCTCCTAAGTCAATAACCATCTGTATCGGTTAATTATTCACTTAAGGAGCGTGCTGCTAAATTAACAGCTGCAGTGATTTGGATAAGAAAGGGGATGAAGGACTTCCAGTGGCACTTCTGTCGAAATCAGATCGGAGTCCATGATTGTGCGTTGCTCCGATCCGAGTTCTACTTGTTGGAGCATCTCAAATGAGACCAGAACCACCCTGGAGGGGTGATGAAGAAAGAGAGACCACCTGTTTTGCTCAGCAACCAAAAATTCGGGGCTCGGTTACAGTCATAAGTCAAGGACTATCTGCGTTTGGATGCCAACAGTGAGGAGGGCCCTTTTGGTGACTCCCAGGAGTGGAGAAAACCCATGGATTATTCTCTCCACAAAAGGAAATCGGACACCTGTTGCTTCAGATTCAGGGACGGTGGAACTGACCGCCACAAGATGCAGCCGATTGTGATGAAGAGCAGTTTTGGAGAGAAATCCAGCCCTCAAGGGGGGTGGGCGGCGTCCTTAGTCCGGCTACTCACCAAAAGGAGGAGTGAGGTCATCATCAATAAGGCACAGATGCCCATTCCGAGTAAGCCCACCAGGTGTAGCGTCCGCCTTCCTGCCCGCTCGACCAGGAACACCTGGGGGAGAGGACAAAGGTGAGGAAAAGGTGCTGAGACTCTTCACCAGAGGGAGGGAGAGGGCCAGGTGGGCAATCCTAACAGCTGTTCGGTTTCTAAAGCAAATAATTGATAGCAAATTTTGATTTTTATAGCCAATTGAGCAGGGGGTTGGACTAGATGACCTCCAAAGTTCCTTCCAACTCAGTTATTCTGCTATTTTTTTAAAAAATAAACTATTAGTCTTTTATATCTTTAAAAACTGAACAAAAAATATAAATATTATGACATTAACAATGTGTGTCAACACTCATATACTTCTATTTTGTGCTTATTTACAAATATATACGGTTCATGCAAATATAAATCTTTAATATGTAAAATGCTTATCATTACCTCTTTTCATCATCCCTTTGTCCCAATTTAATCCAATCATACAATTTTTCCCAAATTCTATAATATTGAGACTCCTATTTCTCTTGTAACATCAGGGTTAATTTATCCATCTCGGCATATACCATTATTTTTTGAATAATCAATTGATCTGTTGGTGTAGAATTCTGTTTCCAACATTGATCATAGGCAGTTCTAGCAGCAGTTAAGATATGTAATATTATTATATTTTATACCTTTCCCATATTTCTTTTTAATCATCCCTAAGAAAAATAATTCTGGTTCTAAATCTATTTGTTTATTCTGCTATTTCAATGTCTATAGCAACTGATAGCAATTTTCGATTTTTATAGCAAATTGAGCAAGGGGTTGGACTAGAAGACCTCTAAGGTCCCTTCCAAATTTGTTATTCTTTTATTCTGTTATTTTGATGTCTACAGCAAATGATTGATAGGAAACATCCATACAGTACTTGGTAATTGCGAAATTTTGTGGAGCATGGAAGGAAAGGATGGATGGATGAATCTTTTACCAACATTTCTCAGGCCTTGGCCATTTTATGTTATGTGGACTTCAACTCCCGGAATCCCCCAGCCATCTCTTTTCTTTTTTCCCCTCACTTTGCCGAAGTCAAGTTATATTAAGTTCACTTCAAACCCACCATCTATTAAAAGTTACCCTATCAAAAAAATGTGATCAAGGCGTTTAACCATATTTATTCTTGAACCCCGAGGCCATGCTTGCTGAGGAATTCTGGGCCTTGAAGTCCACAAGTCTAAAAAGTTACCTGGTTTGGAGACACACACACACGACCCCATGGAGGTTCTTGGGAACCCCCATGGGGTTGGTGGTGAGGCAGGATCTCTTACCGAAATGATGGTGAAGATGGTGTTAACGATGCCTGTCCCGATGGTCGCATAGATGGGCTGCTCCAAGCCAGCTTTGGTCAAGATGTCAGTGGAGTAATAGAAGACCTAAACAGGAAGGGTGAAGGTCCTTGAGGGGGGGGGGAGCCCCTTCTATGCCAGGCGAGCAGATGAGATGAGGAGTGACAAGGCAGGGTGGGCGGGCCAGCCAGAATTTTTAATACTGGTTCCCTCGAACCTGCCTGAAACATCTGAATCCCACCTGTGGTCCACCAGCAGCCTGCGGAGCTGACAGTAAAGTTGGACAGTGGGGAGGAGCATGGGCCAATTCTGGAGTCTAGGGAGGGCTTGGACGAGGGATCTGTGTCCGACAAAGAGATGGGGCCAGGGCCATCTGAGAGTTATGTGCCAATTCTGGAGCCTCCAGAATCTGACAGCAGTGAGGAAGAGGAGCCTGTTTCCAGTGCACACATGCGCAGAGCTGTCAGAAGGCAAGAGCAGTTAAGACAAAAGGAGTGGCTTGGGAGTAAGACTGGGAAGTAACTGTCCCCTCCCGTAAGATATAAAGGAGGAGCAAAGGGATAGGAGCCTTTGCAGGAAGCAATTTTCATTCGTTCTGGTCGGTTTTAAACTCTGAAGCTCCATGTGAACTTTGTGCTCCGTTTGGCCTTTTACAGCTAATGGGCCATTTAGTCGTTGTCAGCATTTCAAGGGAGATAAAGGTGGGTGCTTTATCCCAAAGGGCTGTGGCAGATTTCCATTGGGACTATTTACAAACTGTTTGGGACTCATTATGGGCTGGGAATGACTATAATTCACAGCTGTTCAAATAAAAAAAGCAAAGTTTTTGGAACAGCGTGTGATTGTGACGGTCTCAGGAAGCCCTTGGTCAGAACAACACCACTGCACTCACTGCGTTGATGCCTGACAATTGCTGGGACAGTTGCAGAACCACAGCGATCAGTAACGGCTGGCGGTAAATACGGGAACGGAAGAGCTGGAGGATGGAGACTCTGTGTTCCATGTCCATACGCCGTTTCTCCTCCTTCATCTCCGTCAACGCGGCGCTCACATCCTGATAGCCAGTCAGCCGCTTGAGACCTATAAAGGGGGACCCATGCAGGGGAGAAATTACTGTGTTTTCCCAAAAATAAGACCCTGTTGTATTATTATTTTTTTGTCACCAAAAAAGGCACCAGGTCTTATTTTGGGGGGGAATGTCCTCCATGGACTAACCTCAGTTGCGTGCATCGCCCTCGGCCTCCTTCCGGAAGTCCTTCTCCTGTGGCTGGCAAGGCTTTCTTGAAGGCTTCTGCAGCCGATAACAGACTCTGGATCGATCCAGAGCTTTGTTATCAGATCCAGAAGCCTTCAGGAAAGCCATGCCAGCCTTGCTGGCTACAGAAAAAAATGGGCCGGCCAAGTGTAGAGTTGTAATTGCAGGAATGTTCCAATCTCGGATGGCAAACCTCAGATAAAGAATGTTTCCAAGCAAATACAACTCAGGTAAACAAAGTCACTAATCTAAAGGAGGAATAGAGAGAGGAAATAAACATATGTTAGACTTTAACTAGAGATAATTAATTGTATGGATTATTGTGCTAAACAGTAATGAAAGTTAAGCAGTAACAAAAGTTAACCAATGATGGAGGATAATTAAAAATGTGTATAAATGCAAGACTAGACTCCAATAAAGATCAGCATGATTCAGTTGTTCATGATCAAACACCTCGACTGCCTCGTCATTACAACAGCCAGGCAGGTGTTGAGGTATGTGAGGCCTGGCTACAACTGTCCAAAGATAAGTACTAGGGTAGCTCCACACACCCCCAATCCGCACCCTAGCTTAATCTTTACCGTCCACTCTGGAGTGGGCGGGAATCTTAATTAGGGTTTATTTGGGGGGTAGGGCTTATATTGGGTGCATGTGTAAAAAAAAATTAAGCTAGGACTTAGTTTCAGGGTAGGTCGTATTTTTGGGGAAACAGGGTAGCAATGGGAAAACAGGGAATCTCAGGAGTGGTGGAAGGATGGGCTGGGAGAAGAGAGTTGGCCAACCGTTGGGTTGACTTCAAGCAACACCTCAATCTTGGCTAGTTCCAGGTACCAGGGCTGCAATTCCCAGCATCCCTTGTGGGAGGTTAGCTCAGGATTTTGGGCGTTGTTGGCCTCTGGAGGGTCATGGATTTTGAGGAAGTTGGGAAAAGATTCCATTAGTGGATCCATCAATCTAGGTCACCAATGAGAAGATGAGAGAAGGACCTAACACTATTTTAGAGGGGGTCCAAACATGGCCACTTTAAGCTTTGTGAACCGCAATTCCCAGAATCCCCCAGCCACAAAGTTTTACCAATGTTCAGCATATGCGGCTGGACTATTTTTTCTCACATTTTTTTCCCAATAGGTTAACTTTCTTAATAGACGGCGGGAATCCAGTGAAGATAATAGAGGCCATCCTGGACTTTCAACCACGACGGAGCCCAAAATTTCCGCCACAAAGCGGGACATTAAGCCCATTTTGCCCCGTTTTGTCTGGTTCCCCCCCCCGTAGATTTTGCTCATTGGTAGATCCCAAATATGAGCCAGTTGCCAAGCATCTGAATTTTGTGACCACAGGGAGGTTGCCACAAGTGTGAAAAACTAAGCTACTTTTTTCAGTTGCCGTTGTGACTTTGAACAGTTCCGAAAACAAACTGTTGCTAGTCAAGGCCTACCTGTAGACCAGCAGTGGCGTCCTACTTGTTCCGCTACCACTTTGGTGACCATATGCATGCATGCAGGAAGCTAAGGCGCGCACAGCTTCCCACGCACCAGCTGAGGCCTGTAGTGCCAATCAGCTGTGGGGATAAAGAAGAGAAAAGCTTAGGGTGCAGAGGGCCGATCCTGCGCTTTGTGTTTTTCTCAGGAAGCTCAAATTGCGCAAGGAGCTGCTGATCCACTTCTACAGAGGAATGATGGAGTCTCTAAAAAAGGATGCAAAGGACCCGGAATATTAAATCCTTCCCTTCCTCTCCATCCAAGTCAGAGCCGAGGAAGCTTCTTGGATGAAAAGCAAAGCATCTTCTGCTGATCCAGTTCTACAGAGGAAGGACTGAGCCTGTCATCTGCACCTCTATCGCTGTCTGGTTTGGTTCTGCAACCCAACGGGACAGACACGGATGCCAGAAAAAAAAATGGCTACCAACCTACCTGCCTTCCATGGAGGACCTGTATCCTGCATGAGTCAAAAAGAGGGCTGTGAAAATATCTACAGACCCCTCACATCCTGGACATAAACTGTTTCAACTCCTGCCCTCAAAACGACGCTATATAGAGCACTGCACACCAGAACTAGACACAAGGTCAGTTTCCACACACACACACACACACACACACCCAAATGCCACCACTCTGCTCAACAAATAATTCCCTCAACACTGTTCAACTATTGACTAAGTCTGCACTACAATTACTATTTATCTTCTCATCCCTCATCCCCACTTGAGACTGTATGACTGTAACTTTGTTACTTAACAGATAGCAGATAGCAGATAATCAGATTTGGAAGGGACCTTGTAGGTCATCTAGTCCAACCCCACCCACCCACCCCAAGCAGAAGACCCTACACCATTTCTGACAGATGGCAGTCCAATCTCTTCTTGAAAGCCTCCAGGGATGAAGATCCTACAACTTCCAAAGGCAACTTTGGTTGATGGTTCTCCCTGCCAGAAAGTTTCTCCTTATTTCCAGGTTGAATCTCTCCTTGTTCAGTTTCCATCCATTATTCCTTGTCTGGCCTTCAGGGGACTTAGAGAATAGCTTGACCCCTTCCTCCTCTCTGTAGCAGCCCCTCAAATATTGGAAGATGCTCTCCTGTCTCCCCTGGTCCTTCTCTTCCCTAGACTAGCCAGGCCCAGTTCCTGCAACCGTTCATCGTATGTTTTAGCCTTTTAATCCTCTCATCATCCTGGTTGCTCTTCTCTGTACTTTTTCTAGAGTCTCAACATCTTTTTTATAGTGTGGTGACCAAAACTGCATGCAGTACTTTAGGTGTGGCCTTACTAAGTGGTACTTACAGAGTGGTATTACCTCCCTTGATCTCGATTGTATCCCTCTGTTAATAAAACTAAGGATTGCATTAGCTTTTTTGGTGCTGCTGCACACGGCTGGCTCCTCTTTAGCTGGTTGTCCACTAAGACTCCAAGATCCCTCTCACAGCTCCTGCTATTGAGCCTGGTTTCTCCTATATGTCTATATGTGACCCTCTGGATCTTGAGCCTAATCTTCTTGGGTGTTGGCTATTCCTGCCAGCTTAGTATCATCTGCAAATTTGCTAAGTTCCCCTTCTATTCCCTCATCTAAGTCGTTAATGAAGATATGGAAGAGTCCTGGGCCTGAGAGAGAACCTTGTGGCACCCCACTGCTTCCTTCCCTCCATGGAGACTTAGACCCATTTACAAGCGTTACAGAGTCCCTGCCATTGTGGGTTCACAATTCGTATACACGGACTGACACAAAGCCAGCTTCGGCCAAGCAGAGTTACAACGTGTGGTTCCCTTAACAATGGCAAAGTTTTGCTTAACAACAGTGGCCAGAAAGGGTGCACAATGGGGGGAGGGGGGCAACACACTTCTCAACGGTCTCGCTTTGCAACGGACAGGTTGGGCCTGGTTTCCGCTGGGGATTGTAAACTCTCTCTATCTCTCTCTTTGTATGTGTGTGAACGGCCCATACTCACTTTCTTTGGCCTTGGACTCCTTGTTTCGGACGATGTACAGATAGCGTGGGCTTTCTGGACAGAAAGGAAAAAGCAGCAACTGCAGGATGGATGGTACCACAGTGATGCCCATCAAGAGGGGCCAGTAGGTCTCCGTGCCCAGCAGGGTGTCCAGGCCGCACACCTATGGCAGGAAGGGTGGGTAGGGGTGGAGGAAAAAAAGCAGGTTGGTTCAAGACCGACGTGCAATCAACTGGAAGACGCCACGCTCAATATCGATGCAGAAAGGAGAACAGTTGTAGCTCAGGGTTGGAGGGTCCTTGGGGACTCTCTGAGCTGAGTGGTTTTCTTGCAGACATTTCATCACCCAGCTAGGGAGCATCATCAGTGCTAGAAGGGAGAAGAAATGGGAGAAAGGGGGGGAGGAGGGAGAGGAGGAGGAGGAGGGGGAAGAGGAGGAAGAAGAGGAGAAGGAGGAGGAAGGAGGAGGAGGAGGAAAAGGAGGAAGAGGAGGAGGAGGAGAAGGAGGAGGGAGGAGGAAGAGGAGAAGGAGGAGGAGGAAGAGGAGGAGGGGGAAGAGAAGGAGATAACAGAGAAGGAGGGGGCTGGATGGAGTCCCTGAAGCAGTCAGTGTGAGCTTAAATGGATACTCTATTTCACTATATTACTTTATTTGATTTTTTTCAAGTTTTATTGTTTTTTTAAATTGTGGTTTTCGATGTGGTAAGCCACCTTGAGTCCCCATGGCGAACCGGCAGCAGTGCAAATCTAATAAATAAAATAAATTAAACAAACAAATAAATAAATTTGTAAGTAACTCGGTTTGAATTAAACTCAGTTTCTGGACTGCCATCTTGTCAGAAATGGTGTAGGGTCCCCTGCTTGGGCAGGGGGTTGGACTAGATGACCTACAAGGTCCCTTCCACCTGTGATGATCTGCTATCTAACTGATTATGACTGTGACAAAGCTCACCCCCCACCCCCAGCCTCGGTGCCCCTTATCACATGGAGGGGTACCGTAGATTTTCATTTCCATGTCAGGCCAGCCCCCTCCTCTTTGACCCCCCCTCCTCCATCCACCCCCCCTCTAAATCTCTTAGCATGGGAAGGGGGCTGCTTACCTGGGCAATGAGGATCCCGATGACAATAGCCAGCTGGTTCATGGTCCCCAAAGCCCCCCGAAGCTTGGTGGGGGCGATCTCCCCCACATACATGGGGACCAATCCGGAGGCAAATCCTGCACAGAGGAGGGTAAAGAGGGGTGCGTGTGAATGAGACCCCCTCAATTGCCCCTACCCAGAGGGGGGGACAATGGGCTAGTTGTGGAGGCATGCTGCTCCTCAACATGGAGACTTGACGGGACGGAGGCTTCAGGTTTGCTAAACTTAGGGTCATCGTGGGTTAGCTCAACCCCGCCCCCATCAACAGCTCCTTGGATTTTAGGACAGTTTTGTCCTCCTTCTCATATTGTAAGTCGGTTGGAAGATAGATTGCTAGAGTCAATTTTCATTCCTTCGTTCGTTCGTTCATTCATTCATTCGTTCGTTCGTTCATGCCTTGACTGCATTGAGATACCATTCTAGTCAAATCTAGTTCAGTGCAATTTAGATAACTGAGTTCTAGTCCACTATAAAAGCCATTTTGGGCCAATCACCAGGATGCGGGGAGTTCTAGTCCCATCTTAAGCAGGAAAGCTGGCTGGGTGACTTTGGGGCAATGAGAAGGAGATGGGGAGTTCTAGTCCCACCTTATGCAGGAAAGCCAGTGGGTGACTTTGGGCCAATCACCAGGAGACTGGGAGTTCTAGTCCCGCCTTAGGCACGAAAGCCAGCTGGGTGACTTTGGGCCAATCAGCAGGAGAATAGGAGTTCTAGTCCCGCCTTAGGCACGAAAGCCAGCTGGGTGACTTTGAGCCAATCACCAGGAGAATAGGAGTTCTAGTCCCGCCTTAGGCATGAAAGCCAGCTGGGTCACTTTGGGCCAATCACCAGGAGAATGGGAGTTCTAGTCCCGCCTTAGGCACGAAAGGTAGCTGGGTGACTTTGGGCCAATCAGCAGGAGAATGGGAGTTCTACTCCCGCCTTAGGCACGAAAGCCAGCTGGGTGACTTTGGGCCAATCAGCAGGAGAATGGGAGTTCTACTCCCGCCTTAGGCACGAAAGCCAGCTGGGTCACTTTGGGCCAATCATCAGGAGAATAGGAGTTCTATTCCCGCCTTAGGCACGAAAGCCAGCTGGGTGACTTTGAGCCAATCACCAGGAGAATAGGAGTTCTATTCCCGCCTTAGGCACAAAAGCCAGCTGAGTCACTTTGGGCCAATCATCAGGAGAATGGGAGTTCTAGTCCCGCCTTAGGCACGAAAGCCAACTGGGTGACTTTGGGCCAATCATCAGGAGAATAGGAGTTCTAGTCCCGCCTTAGGCACGAAAGCCAGCTGGGTCACTTTGGGCCAATCATCAGGAGAATAGGAGTTCTAGTCCCGCCTTTGGCACGAAAGCCAGCTGGGTGACTTTGAGCCAATCACCAGGAGAATAGGAGTTCTATTCCCGCCTTAGGCACTAAAGCCAGCTGAGTCACTTTGGGCCAATCCCCAGGAGAATGGGAGTTCTAGTCCCGCCTTAGGCACGAAAGCCAGCTGGGTGACTTTGGGCCAATCATCAGGAGAATAGGAGTTCTAGTCCTGCCTTAGGCACGAAAGCCAGCTGGGTCACTTTGGGCCAATCAGCAGATGAATAGGAGTTCTAGTCCCGCCTTAGGCACGAAAGCCAGCTGGGTCATTTTGGGCCAATCACCAGGAGAATAGGAGTTCTCGTCCCGCCTTAGGCATGAAAGCCAGCTGGGTCACTTTGGGCCAATCAGCAGGAGAATAGGAGTTCTAGTCCCGCCTTAGGCACGAAAGCCAGCTGGGTGACTTTGGGCCAATCCCCAGGAGAATAGGAGTTCTAGTCCCGCCTTAGGCACGAAAGGTAGCTGGGTGACTTTGGGCCAATCAGCAGGAGAATGGTAGTTCTAGTCCCGCCTTAGGCACGAAAGCCAGCTGGGTCACTTTGGGCCAATCATCAAGAGAATAGGAGTTCTAGTCCCGCCTTAGGCACGAAAGCCAGCTGGGTGACTTTGGGCCAATCATCAAGAGAATAGGAGTTCTATTCCCGCCTTAGGCACGAAAGCCAGCTGGGTGACTTTGGGCCAATCCCCAGGAGAATAGGAGTTCTAGTCCCACCTTAGGCAGGAAAGCCAGCTGGGTGACTTTGGGCCAATCCCCAGGAGAATGGGAGTTCTAGTCCCACCTTAGGCACGAAAGCCAGCTGGGTGACTTTGGGCCAATCCCCAGGAGAATAGGAGTTCTAGTCCCGCCTTAGGCACGAAAGCCAGCTGGGTCACTTTGGGCCAATCATCAAGAGAATAGGAGTTCTAGTCCCGCCTTAGGCACGAAAGCCAGCTGGGTGACTTTGGGCCAATCCCCAGGAGAATGGGAGTTCTAGTCCCACCTTAGGCAGGAAAGCCAGCTGGGTGACTTTGGGCCAATCCCCAGGAGAATGGGAGTTCTAGTCCCACCTTAGGCACGAAAGCCAGCTGGGTGACTTTGAGCCAATCCCCAGGAGAATGGGAGTTCTAGTCCCACCTTAGGCAGGAAAGCCAGCTGGGTGACTTTGGGCCAATCCCCAGGAGAATGGGAGTTCTAGTCCCACCTTAGGCAGGAAAGCCAGCTGGGTGACTTTGGGCCAATCCCCAGGAGAATGGGAGTTCTAGTCCCACCTTAGGCAGGAAAGCCAGCTGGGTGACTTTGGGCCAATCCTCAGGAGAATGGGAGTTCTAGTCCCACCTTAGGCACGAAAGCCAGCTGGGTGACTTTGAGCCAATCACCAGGAGAATAGGAGTTCTAGTCCCGCCTTAGGCACGAAAGCCAGCTGGGTCACTTTGGGCCAATCATCAAGAGAATAGGAGTTCTAGTCCCGCCTTAGGCACGAAAGCCAGCTGGGTGACTTTGGGCCAATCATCAAGAGAATAGGAGTTCTATTCCCGCCTTAGGCACGAAAGCCAGCTGGGTGACTTTGGGCCAATCACCAGGAGAATAGGAGTTCTAGTTTCACCTTAGAAAAGCCATCTAGGTGACGTTGGGCCAATTACTAGGAGACGGTGAGTTCTAATGCCCCCATATATCTCCCTCCCTCCTCCCCCGTTACTCAAGACCCGACAGGAGGAAACCCATCCTCCACCCTCCCCTTGCATGAACCGGTGACTCCACCCAACCCCCCCTTACCTGAGAAAGCCCCGATCACAAACCGCCCGAAGATCATCATTTCGTAGGATTTGCCCAGCTTGGCCAGCCCCATCAAGCCGCCACCGAGAAAGGCCAAGCCATTGTTGATGATCATGGCTCTTTTCCTGGAAAAGGAAAGGGGACCACACAGAATGGACAATGAAGCTCACTCGGGGGGAGGTCCCATCAGCTTTTGGGGGGGGGTTCCCCACGAAGGAAGGCCCCATAGCTGCAGAGACGAGCTCCTTTTCCAAAGCAAACCCCCATCAGACCATCTTCTGCCCATCTGTTCATTTATCTGGGATTAAACCCAGTTCGGGCCTTGGTTCCCATCCCTCATGTCGCAAAGCACTGCAGGGCCCTAGGAAATATCACCAGACAGGCAGTCCTCGACTAATGACAGTTCATTTAAGGGACCGTTCGAAGACTGAGGACCATTCCTCACCCTTACGACTGTGCAGGTTCCTTACGGTCACAAGATCGAAATCTGGACCTTTCGGCAACAGGCTCAGTGGGGAGGCCGATTCACTTACTGACCACCTGACTAGCCTAACCATGGCAATGAAGGCGGTCAAAACGGGGCTGAAACTGACCGAACAAAACATCTCCCTTAATGACAGAAAGGTTGGGCTCCGTTGCAGCCGTTGAGGATGTCCAGCCTGTAAGTCGTAGGTCAAGGACTACCTATAAAGTTGGTGTCTTGGGAGGTTTGTGCGCCAGAGCTGGCTCCGATTAGGATCAATGCTGACATGTCGCTCCTAATAAATATTTTGGATTCTTTCGAAGTTTGACTCATGGCTCATGATTTAATCGGGGCAATCGCTGGAAATCTGACCCTGATGGCTTAGGTCTTAACTCTTGCCCGATGTAGCACACTCTGCCCATGCTCAGAAGATGCACCCCCATCCTCGCTAGGTAGGAGCCCAACCCAGGAGGGAGGGGGGGGCTCACCTGCCCAGCCATTCGGAGACCACGCCCACCATGAAGGAAGCGAGCATCCCTCCGAGGGAGAAAATGGACACCGAGAGGGACCACAGGACGTTGAGGACAGCTGGATCGATGGAGGTGGCGTTCTCCACGCCTTGACGGTGCATCCACGTCGCATTGTAATTCTGCTCGATGATCTGGGATGGGGGGGGGGGGAACAGGGAGTGGAGTGTGAGGAGACAAGCAGACTTAGAATTACTATATGGTTGCTTTGAAGGTATGATGAAAAACAAAACGAAAATTATTCAGGTATAATTTCTCTAACTTTTCTCTCTTAAGGCATTGTGGTTGAGAGCTTTGCAATGGATGGATGGAATAGTGAAGAGTAGAGCAGAGAGCAGAGTAGAATAGAAAATAGAGTAGAATAGAAAATAGAGTAGAATAGAAAATAGAATAGAATAGAATATGGAATGGAAGAAAGAAGAAAAGAGGAGAGGAGAATAGAATAAAATAAAATATAGAATAGAATAGAAAATAGAATAGAATAGAAAATAGAATAGAATAGAATATGGAATGGAAGAAAGAAAGAAGAAAAGAGGAGAGGAGAATAGAATAAAATAAAATATAGAATAGAATAGAAAATAGAATAGAATATGGAATGGAAGAAAGAAGAAAAGAGGAGAGGAGAATAGAATAGAATAAAATATAGAATAGAATAGAAAATAGAATAGAATAGAAAATAGAATAGAATAGAATATGGAATGGAAGAAAGAAGAAAAGAGGAGAGGAGAATAGAATAGAATAAAATATAGAATAGAATAGAAAATAGAATAGAATAGAAAATAGAATAGAATAGAATATGGAATGGAAGAAAGAAAGAAGAAAAGAGGAGAGGAGAATAGAATAGAATAAAATATAGAATAGAATAGAAAATAGAATAGAATAGAAAATAGAATAGAATAGAATATGGAATGGAAGAAAGAAGAAAAGAGGAGAGGAGAATAGAATAGAATAAAATATAGAATAGAATAGAAAATAGAATAGAATAGAAAATAGAATAGAATAGAATATGGAATGGAAGAAAGAAAGAAGAAAAGAGGAGAGGAGAATAGAATAGAATAAAATATAGAATAGAATAGAAAATAGAATAGAATAGAAAATAGAATAGAATAGAATATGGAATGGAAGAAAGAAAGAAGAAAAGAGGAGAGGAGAATAGAATAAAATAAAATATAGAATAGAATAGAAAATAGAATAGAATATGGAATGGAAGAAAGAAGAAAAGAGGAGAGGAGAATAGAATAGAATAAAATATAGAATAGAATAGAAAATAGAATAGAATAGAAAATAGAATAGAATAGAATATGGAATGGAAGAAAGAAGAAAAGAGGAGAGGAGAATAGAATAGAATAAAATATAGAATAGAATAGAAAATAGAATAGAATAGAATATGGAATGGAAGAAAGAAAGAAGAAAAGAGGAGAGGAGAATAGAATAGAATAAAATATTGAATAGAATAGAAAATAGAATAGAATAGAAAATAGAATAGAATAGAATATGGAATGGAAGAAAGAAGAAAAGAGGAGAGGAGAATAGAATAGAATAAAATATAGAATAGAATAGAAAATAGAATAGAATAGAAAATAGAATAGAATAGAATATGGAATGGAAGAAAGAAAGAAGAAAAGAGGAGAGGAGAATAGAATAGAATAAAATATAGAATAGAATAGAAAATAGAATAGAATAGAAAATAGAATAGAATAGAATATGGAATGGAAGAAAGAAAGAAGAAAAGAGGAGAGGAGAATAGAATAAAATAAAATATAGAATAGAATAGAAAATAGAATAGAATATGGAATGGAAGAAAGAAGAAAAGAGGAGAGGAGAATAGAATAAAATATAGAATAGAATAGAAAATAGAATAGAATAGAAAATAGAATAGAATAGAATATGGAATGGAAGAAAGAAGAAAAGAGGAGAGGAGAATAGAATAGAATAAAATATAGAATAGAATAGAAAATAGAGTAGAATAGAAAATAGAATAGAATATGGAATGGAAGAAAGAAGAAAAGAGGAGAGGAGAATAGAATAGAATAAAATATAGAATAGAATAGAAAATAGAGTAGAATAGAAAATAGAGTAGAATAGAAAATAGAATAGAATATGGAATGGAAGAAAGAAGAAAAGAGGAGAGGAGAATAGAATAGAATAAAATATAGAATAGAATAGAAAATAGAATAGAATAGAAAATAGAATAGAATAGAATATGGAATGGAAGAAAGAAGAAAAGAGGAGAGGAGAATAGAATAGAATAAAATATAGAATAGAATAGAAAATAGAGTAGAATAGAAAATAGAATAGAATATGGAATGGAAGAAAGAAGAAAAGAGGAGAGGAGAATAGAATAGAATAAAATATAGAATAGAATAGAAAATAGAATAGAATAGAAAATAGAATAGAATAGAATATGGAATGGAAGAAAGAAGAAAAGAGGAGAGGAGAATAGAATAAAATAAAATATAGAATAGAATAGAAAATACAATAGAATAGAAATAAGAATAGAATAGAATAGAATATAACAGAATACAGGTAGGAGTTATGGTAAGATATACCATATATTGGTAAGATATACCAAGATATATTTCAATATGTAAATAATTATGTAAATAATTATGTTAATGTATATATGAATATATTAAATTGAATGTAGGAATAATTGTAACAATATTCAGTGATAATCTACATATTTAGAAATTTGTCAATATGAGTGAACACCATTACAAACACACTGTAATAAGTGGAAATATGTTATTAATTGTGAAAATATGTTCAATAAAGATTATTTTATATAATAATAATAAAAAAGAATAGAACAGAATAGAAATAAGAATAGAATATAACATGGAATAGGATAGAACAGAAATAAGAATAGAATAGAAATAAATAGAACAGAACAGAACAGAACAGAATAAACTTTGTCACTTTGAATGTACCCTAATCAGCATACATTAAAATAAAATTTCATTGCATCCAGCTCTCAAGGAGTCACCTCCCCTAATATACACTACATAAACGTGACAAAATGAATAAATTAATAAAGACAAATTTATGCCTATTCCCACATATGTTACATGACACAGAAACAACACAACCTAATTTGCATGTATGCATGTACATGGTGAAAAAAATTAACCTTGCGAGTTTACCAGACAGATGACCTAGCTGTTCCAGTATCTAGTACTAGAAATACTTCAAAACCAGTATCCAGTACTAGAAATACTTCAAAACCTCCTCCCAGAGGTGAGTAACAGAAACAGACTATGAAGTGGGTGTGTGGGGTCTCCAACAACCTTTTGAGCTCTAAGCACAGAGTACTTATAAGCAGCATCCTGAATAACGGGGAACAAGCTTTCTATAATCTTCTCCACTCTCCTCACCACTCTCTGTAGGGACTTTCTATCTGCTGTCCTCACCACTCTCTGTAGGGGACTTTCTATCTGAGGCACTGCAGCCCTCAAACCAAACAGAGGTGCAGTTTGTTAAAACACTCCCAATCGTGCTTCTATAAAAAGTGGGCATGACAGAAGGATAAAGAGGTGGTCTCCTTTTCTGACACAGGAAATACAGACCCTGGTTTGCATGCTTTGCTAAGGGTGATGTGTGGGGACAGGTGAACCCCATAATTATATTTATATTATAATTAATTTAATTAATTCAATTGTTAATTAATTCTCTGCTCACAAGGATTGCTCTGGTTGCAGCAGCATCGGTTACTTTGGTGACTGCCCAGATATAATTATATTATATAATTATATTACATTAATAATTATAATTAATTCAATTAATTCAGTCATTAATTCATTAATTCTGGGTTTTTTAATTTATTTTCTGTGTTTTGTAGTCCAACTCTATATCCACTGTAGCATTAAAGTCTCCTAGAATACATATGTTGTCATATTCCAATTCTATTGTTTTCTTATGCTGTTTATTATAAAACTCCTCTTGCTTATCATTTGGTGTATGTATTATTATCTTTTGATTGTTCTCTATTATCTCCACCATCAATATCCTCCCATCTTCATCTGTAAAAATTACTTTAGCTTTTATTGTCTTTTTAATATATAGGACTACTTTTTTACTTTGTTGTGCCAATGAAGTATATTGATGACCAGTTCTAAGTTACTCCATTTTAAAAAAATGCAATGAAGGCAGTCTAGCCATGTGGATTTTTTCTTATCCATGCTGAATTCTGGTAAAACCAGTGGTGGGATTTTTTTTTACTATCATTTTATGTGGGTGTGGCTTGGTGGGTGTGGCATGACTTGGTGGATGTGGCAGGGGAAGGATATACTGCAAAATCCCCATTCCCTCCTCACCCCACTAACCTGCTTTCCAGCTCCGTTCTCCTGTGCAGGGCAACCAAAGGAGACCCAGCCCATCAATGGGACTCAATGGGAGGCGTAGAATAGATGGGGGAGGTGGAGCCAGTCAGAGATGGGATTGGCTGGTTCTCCGAACTACTCAAACTTTACGCTACCAGTTATTACTATTTATTTATTTGATTTGTCAATTGCTTAAAAAATAATAGGTATGTATAAACATGAGTAAGGATACAGAAAAAAGGTACGATTAAATGGGGACAATAGGACAGGGACGGGAGGCACGATGGTGCACTTATGCACGCCCCTTACAGACCTCTTAGGAAAGGGGTGAGGTCAATAGTGGATAGTGTGAGGTTAAAGGAGTGGGGTTTGAGAATGTAACTACAGAGTCAGGTAGTGCATTCCAGGTATTGACCCCTCTGTTGCTGAAGTTGTACTTTCTGCAAACAAGTTTGAAGTGGTTAACATTGAGTTGGTATCTGTTGTGTGCTCTTGTATTGTTGCGGTTGAAGCTGAGGTAGTCATTGATGGGTAGGACATTGTAGCAGATAATTTTGTGTACTACGCTTAAGTCGAACTGTAGGCAGAGTAGTTCAAGATTGTCCAAGCCCGAAATTTCAAGTCTGGTGATGTAGGGCAGGGGTCGCCAACCTTTTGGACCTCAGGGACCACCAAACTCATAATTTTAAATCCCAGGGACCACTAACTGGTTCTGTGGGCGTGGCCTAATTTGTGGGTGTGGCTTGGTGGTCATGTGACTGGCTGGGCATGGCTTGTATGTAAATATTATAAATACTTATATAAATATTGAATTTTTTATAAAAAGTAGCAACTTTTACCCAAAAGCAGGCAAAGCAGGCAGGCAGATTGAGTTGCTCACAGAATCAGATTCATTCAGAGATCTTCTGCCATCGGCTAGCTCAGTCTGTCACATAAAATTTGCTTTCAAGCAAACTCACAAAATTAACTCACAACACACCATGCATGTGAATATTGAAATTTTTATATAAAAAAGAGCAAACTTTTACCCAAAATCAGGCAAAGCAGGCAGGCAGATTGAGTTGCTCACAGACCCTTTCAGTGATCTATCTATCTGCCATCGGCTAGCTCAGTCTGTCACATAAAATTTGCTTTCAAGCAAACTCATAAAATTTGCTAGTAAGCAAACTCACAAAATTAACTCACAACACACCCTGTATGTAAATATTGATTTTTTTTTTAATTAAAAAAAGCAATTTTTATCCAAAATCAGGCAAAGCAGGCAGGCAGATTGAGTTGCTCACAGAATCATTCAGTGACCTATCTATCTGCCATCGGCTCGCTCAGTCTGTCAAATTTGCTTGCTCTGAGTCTGCACGGAATAATAGAACCTTCAGTCCTAAGGGAGGTTTGGCTCTGCTTAAAAGCAGAGCTAAAGATCTAAAGACTAGCTAGAAAGCAAGAAATTCAACCGTTTCCTGCTTCCTAGCTAATCTAAATCTCCTGGCACAGAAGAACAGCTGATGGTCGGAAAAATAGCAATTTAGCAGGCAAATTTGCCAGATAAGGAGTGAGTGGGCAGAGAGGGTTCCCGCGGGCCATGTGGGCTGCGCAGCCCTTGTGTTTCTGCGCAGCCTAGATTTACTGCTTTGGGGGGGGGTGCTCTGGGGGTGAGATTTCTCTAGGGCCCACAAAATTTTCTCATGGCCCACCAGTTGGTGACCACTGATATAGGGTATTCTGTGGCAAGAAGAGAAGTGTAGCACTCTTCTCGTGAAATACTCACTCAATTGTATTAATGTCTGATATACAGTGCAGATTCCGGACAGGTTCTCTGGAACCAGTCCAAACCGGCTGAATTACCACCTCTGGGTAAAACCCTTGACTGGCTGGGGAATTCTGGGAGCTGAAGTCTTCCCCCCAGTCTTAAAAGTTTTCAAGGTCGAAAAACACTGAGCGAGGTAGTGTTGTGGTTAGCCAGCAGCAGGTCTGAATGGCTGAGGAGAGGGAGGACTCAGATGAGGGGCCAGGACCATCAGGGAGTGGACTGCTGCCTTCAGAGATTGTGGGGGCTGGTGGCAGTGATAAGGAGGTTCCTGAGGACCCTGTATCATGTGTGTGCACGGTTGCTCGCAGGAAAGAGCAGGTGCAGCAGCACAGGTGACTCGGGAGTAAGGCTGCAAGGTAATGGCCCCTCCTTCAAGAAGATAAAAGCCAGCTGTGAAGTTAACGTTCTTTGCAGGAAGCAAAGACGTTTTGAAACCCAGCCTCGTGGACATTACAGTTGGTATTTGAAGATTCTCTTGTGTTGTAAACTATTTCTTATCTGTTGTTTTTGGGCAGCCTCGCAAAAACTTGGCAAGGCTCTTTCTTGTCGGAGCTAATTAGTTGGAAGCAGCTTATCTGGGAAGAAACAGGATTCTTAGCTGAAACATTAAAAGGTGGTGCTGCTGCCTTTGTCGTGTGTTTGCTCTCTTGGAACCAGGTTTGGGTCAGAACAGGTGGTCACGAAGAGAGGACGCTGATCTCACACCACAAAATCCATCTCAACTCGGTCTCGCTCCCAGCAACGAATTCAGCATCTCTTAACATCTTTCAAAATGGACTCCGTTAACTTTGGCACCCCCACACACACATCCCACAACCCTAGACTAAAGTCACAGCTCTGCCCATGTACCTTTTGGGGAGCATTGATCACCCCAATGTTGTATCCAAATTGCAAGGATCCCAAGATAGCCGTGAGGACTGACAGGATTAAGACAGAGGTGATTTCACTTCCAGCCGCCTCTGAGCCCTGGGGGAAAAAAAAACACAGAATCCCTGGTTAAGTTCGCAGCATGGAGAAACGGGGGGGACCCCAGCCCATTTGGGGTGAATTGTTCAAAAGCCAAGCACGTCCCTTCAATGAAATGGATGTTTTGTTTCTCTCTGTTTCCAACCTGATCCATTTTAAGGTATCTGGGGACTTCAACTCCAAGAATTCCCCAGGCAGTCATGTCAGCTGAGGGATTCTGGGAGTTGAAGTCCAGTCATCTTTCAATAATTAAGGTGCGGATGGGTGGACTTCAACTCCCAGAATTCCCCAGCCAGCATTTGACTGACGAAAGGAGCGTCTGTTGTTTATGGCAGCACTTGAATCCAATGGCTTACTGGCATTTTGGCCCCCTTTGATTAACACTGTTTTCAAACTTGGCCCCTTGAAGACAGGTGGGACTTCAACACCCAGAATTCCCCAGGCATCACAACTGGCTGGGGGGGGCGGTAACATCCCATCTTAAAACGGCTCAGGTTTGTACCTGCTCCTATGAGATGCTCCACCTAGTTGCAAACCAGCTGGGCAGGGCCGATTGGGAAACATGCAGCCACAGGCCCATTATGCACAGCCCTGCCCTCCATCAACATTCCCTGGTGCGAGACAGGGCATGACCTGAGTGTTTTAAATTCCCAATCCTTCGGCTTTTCCACGTTTTTTTGCACGGTTTTGGCAATTCCTTGCGGTGGAAAACATCTGGATGGAGGCCAGAGGCAGCCTAAGGGGTGCAAAAAGCACCTACTTCCTGTTGCAATCCTATTTCCCTCACCCCCACCCCCTCTTTTTAGTAACAGATAACAGTTCATCAGAGTTGGAAAGGATCTTGGAGATCATCTAGTCCAACCCCCCCCGCCCCGCCCAATCGGGAGACCCTACATCATTTCTGACAAATGGCAATCCAATCTCTTCTTGAAAAGCCTGCAGGGATGAAGCTCCCACAATTTCTGAACAACAGAATAATAAACAAAGTTGGAAGGGACTCTTGGAGGTCATCTAGTCCAACCCCCCACCCAAGCAGGAGATCCTGCACCATTTTTGATAGAGGGCAATCTGGTCTCTTCTTGAAAAGCCTGCAGGGATGAAGCTCCTATAACCTCCATCAAACAACATGATCCATCCTTAACAGTTTAACAGGAGTTGGAAGGGACCTTATAGGTCACCTAGTTCAACCTCCCCTCTGCCCAAGCGGGAGACCCTACACCATTTCTGACAGAGGGCAGTCCAGTCTCTTCTTGAAAGTTTTTAAGATGGGTGGACTTCAATTCCCAGGATGCCCCGCACCCCTCCAGCCAGTTGTGATGCCTGGGGAATTCTGGGCGTTGAAGTCCACCCATCTTAAAAACTTTCAAGAAGCGACTGGCCTCCTATCTGTCAGAAATGGTGTAGGTCTCCCACTTGGGCGAGGGTTGGACTAGATGACCTACAAGGTCCCTTCCAACTCTGATTCCCTCCCTCACCACCACCACCCTGCCAAAACAAACAAAAAAAAAAGATTTATGGGGCAAAAGCAATGCCAACCCTCCAAAACAATGGAAGGAGGAGAAATTGTGATTAATTTCCGGAACTGTTGCTCTCCTGCAGGAAACAGAGACAAAGAATCCAGAATGGCATGCAAAAGTCAATCTTGGATGAAAGCATTTAGATCTGAACCACGATATCGCAAAGAGAGAGGGAGGAGACGGAAGGCAACGCAAAACTGCACACAACAGGTTGTGCAGAAAAGCCATTCTCCAAGGCGCCTGTTGGCCAGACAAGGAACAATGGATGGAAACTGAACAAGGAGAGATTCAACCTGGAAATAAGGAGAGATTTACTGACAGTGAGAACAATCAACCAAAGTTGCCTTCAGAAGTTGTGGGAGCTTCATCACTGGAGCCTTTAAAGAAGTGGCTGGACTTGCAGTCTGTCAGAAATGAAGATTCTCTCACTTGGGCAGGAAGGGTTGGACTAGATGACCTCCAGGGTCCCTTCCTTGCTCAGGTTATTATTCTGAAATTGTGGGAGCTTCATCCCTGGAGGCTTTCAAGAAGAGACTGGACTGCCCTCTGTCAGAAATGGTGTAGGGTCTCTTTCTTGGATGGGAGGGTTAGATTAGATGACCTACATGGTCCCTTCCAATTCTGTTAATCTGATAGACAGATAGACAGGTAGACAGACAGGTAGACATGTAGGTAGGAAGGAAGGAAGGAGGAAAGAAAGAAAGAGAAGTTGTGGAAGCTTCATCCCTGGAAGCTTTCAAGAAAAGACCAGACTGTGGAGGATTTGGTTTGCCTAATTGGGGGTTGTATTACCAAGCTACAAATTTGATGTGGGTTAAGGAATGGATAACATTAAGAAAGCATAGATTGTTGACATTAGAAGGGCATGATCTGTTGTTGGGGTGGCATGCTTTTCTATGGTATAAAGGAACTAAAACACAGGGGTATTTTAGAAGACATTATATACCAGAGTCTCTGTGGTTAAACTGGGAGAAGACTAAAAGACAATATTATTTGAAAATTCCAGTCTGGCTATCAACTATCAACTATTTTCTTATCCTATAATATATAAAAAGAAACAAACAGTTAAATATGGTGAAATATTGAATGAAAAGGGTGAACTTAAATCTATGCAAAAATTAGAGGAACAAGGTATAAAGATGAATTGGTTTTCATATGCGCAAATACATTCAAGGTATGATAAAGATTCTAAAACAGAAGATTTCTATGATAAACTGACTGACTTAGATAAGATTTTGACAGGTACTGATGAAAAGGTGATTAAAAATTGTATGGATATTTATTATCTAGAAGAACAAGTTAAAAAAACTATGATTGCTTGGGGGAAGAATTTTGGATATGGGATTGATTTAGAGAAATGGCAAAAGTTATGGTCTCAAAATTATAAAATGACAATGTCAACAGCATATAAAGAAAATTTGTATAAGATGTTTTACAGGTGGCACTTTCCCCCGACAAGAATAGCAAGAATGTTCAAGAACAAATCTGAAAAATGTTGGAAATGTCATCAGACACTTGGCTCATATTACCATAGGTGGTGGACATGTGTGGATGCCAAAAAATATTAAACTAAAATCCACATGTGGTTAGAAAAAATGACAAAAAAGCATATAGATTTGAAACCAGAGATATTTTTATTGGGAATTTTACCTGAAATATACAGTAAAGAATTGAAATATCTGATTGTAAATGTATTAACAGCAGCTAGGATTGTATTTGGTAAAAACTGGAAAAATGAGAAAATACCATCACAGGAGGAAGTTATTAAGAAAATATTGGGATGTGCTGAAATGAGTAGATTGACATTTGAAATTAGAGAACAAGAGGATAAACAAGTTTATAAAATTTGGGATCCATTCTATCAATGGTTAGACAATGAAACATTGTAATGAAATATGTAGATTTTTAGAACATAATGAATATATAAAGATGTATTTTTTTTAATTATATCTACAAAATGATTATAGGATAGATTTGAGATGATATGAACTGTCATAAAACAAATTAAGTAAAATATGGATTATCTTGTAAAACATGAATGAATAATAGTATAGTCAAATGATTAACAATGATATTAATGTATTTAGGAATATTTGATTGACAATATGAGAATATATACAATGTAATTGTAAGTGAAGACTATGAAGTGGAAGCACAAAACAATTTGTAAACCAACCGACACACCATATGTATATATATATGGAAGATGGCTTGATGTTTTTATGTTTTTTTTGTCTAAGTTTGTCTTAAAAACAGTAAAACTTAAAAAAGAAGAAGAAGAAGAAGAGAGTGGACTGCCATCTGTCAGAAATGACATCAGGTCTCCTTCTTGGGTGGATGGGGGTTGGACTAGATGACCTCCAAGATCCCTTCCAACTCTGTTAATCTGTATCTGACCCTGCTGTTTAACACCCTGCCTTTGCCGTTTAAATCCTGGGGAGGAAGGGGACACTGCAATACAGAGACAGTCCTCGACGTACGACGGTGACCATTCAGACTTACAACAACCCCGAAAAAAAGGGACTTAGCACCGTTTTTTCACACTTACGATCCCTGTCGCATGCCCAGGGTCAAAATTCAGACTGCTTGGCCACTGACTTGTATTTATGACATATCACAGCATCCCACGGGGTGTGTGTCAGGAAAAGTCTGGGAGAGGGAAAATCCTGATTCGCTTTACAACTGTGTGACTCACTTTAACAACCGGAGCGATTTCACTTAACAACGGTGGCCAAGGAAAGTCATCCAAGTGAGGCAAACTTACCCTTAAGAAAACATCTCGCTTAGCAACAGGAATCTTGGGCTTGAGGGTGGTCATAAATCAAGGGTCCATCTACAGTAATAAGCACTGTGGAACGGCCATTGGCATTGACAACCATCCCTGTTGGTCAGTTGCAAAGGGCAGCTTGGTTTGGAAGGGCTGACATCCTGCGTCAAGCCCTGTGACCACCACATCTGCCTTTCTGGGGTGCTTGGGAAGAATTCCAGAGGCCCACTCCAGTCTGAACATCTGGCTGCCTGGCCATACCCCCCCATAAAAAAACATCTGGAGCATCATTGAACATTCTTGGCATTGAGAAAAGTCTCCGTCGGTCAATTGCAAAAAAGGCCACTCGGAACAGCTCACATCCTACCAGAAAAAAACTTTTTAATGCCTCCCAACCACATCTGTCTACTATCCTTTATCCTAGGGAAAAGGACTGAATTGGGGGGGGGCAGAAATTGCCCATTGCAACATCTGGCTGATTGCAATGAACCACATATCAAAACATCTGGATAAAACCTCCAAAGGAGGGAAAACTCATCCAGGAGAGGAAACAACCTGTAATTAAGGAGACACTTCCTAATAAGAGAGGATTTAAACAGATTTCAACAAACAGATAAACAGATCATCAGAGTTGGAAGGGACCTTGTAGGTCATCTAGTCCAACCCCCACCCACCCCGATCCAAAGCCAATCAATTACGCAGGCAGTCAACTTCTGCACCTGAACGAGACGGCTGTTAAGTGAATTTGGCTCCGTTTTAAGGTCCTTTCTTTCCACAATCATGAATCCCAGCAGTTGTTAAGTGAGTCTCAAATAGTCCTTAAGTGAATCGGGCTTCCTTCCCAGGGATTTGGCTTGTTGGAAAGTCGCAAAAGGAGACTGTGTGACATACACATACCCGGGACGTTGCAACTGTCATAAATATAGGTTGTCAGTTGCCAAGTGTTTAAATATTAAGTGACTAGGAGGCAGCAACAGTCATTAAGTGTGAAGAGCAGTCCTCCGTCACCTTTTTCAGCACCATTATGACTTTGATCGGTCACTAAATGAACGGTTGTAATTTGAGGACTGCCTGTAGTGCAATCAAGCTCTTATTGAGATTGAAAACAAATAATAGATCTCTTTAGTAGTTTATTCCTACTCAACCGTTAGCATCCAACAAAAAAATACACAAAATATATTTGCTGTCAGATAGAGATAGATAGATATAGATAGACACCCAGAGAGAAAGAGATAGATAGATAGACACAGAAAAAGGGAGAGATAGACAGAGAAAAAGAGAGATAGATAGACACCCAGAGAGAAAGAGATAGATAGATAGACACAGAAAAAGGGAGAGATAGACAGAGAAAAAGAGAGATAGATAGACACACAGAGAGAAAGAGATAGATAGATAGACAGACAGACAGACAGAGAGAGACAGAGAATAGATATAGTTATAGATAGCAGATGGAGAGAGAGAGAGAGAAAAGATATAGTTAGATAAATAGATAATAGATAGACAGATAGATAGACAGACAGACAGAGACAAAGATAGGTAGGTAGGTAGATAGATAGATAGATAGATAGATAGATAGATAGATAGATAGATAGACAGATAGATAGATAGACAGACAGACAAAGAGATAGATAGATAGACAGGGAGAGAGAAAAGATAGATATAGTTAGTTAGATAAATAGATGATAGACAATGATAGATAGATTATAGATAGATAGATAGATAGATAGATAGATAGATAGATAGATAGATAGATAGATAGATAGATAGATAGAGATAGGCAGGGAAAGATAGGTAGGTAGGTAGATAGATAGATAGATAGATAGATAGATAGATAGATAGATAGATAGATAGATAGATAGATAGATAGATAGACAGACAGACAGATAGATAGATAGACAGACAGACAGATAGATAGATAGACAGACAAAGAGATAGATAGATAGACAGGGAGAGAGAAAAGATAGATATAGTTAGTTAGATAAATAGATGATAGACAATGATAGATAGATTATAGATAGATAGATAGATAGATAGATAGATAGATAGATAGATAGATAGATAGATAGATAGATAGATAGAGATAGGCAGGGAAAGATAGATAGATAGATAGATAGATAGATAGATAGATAGATAGATAGATAGATAGATAGATAGGTAGGTAGATAGACAGACAGACAAAGAGATAGATAGATAGACAGGGAGAGAGAAAAGATAGATATAGTTAGTTAGATAAATAGATGATAGACAATGATAGATAGATTATAGATAGATAGATAGATAGATAGATAGATAGATAGATAGATAGATAGACAGAGGATATAGTTAGTTAGATAAATAGATGATAGATAAACAGACAGACAAAGATAGATAGAAAGAAAGAAAGATAGAAGAGAAAAAGAGATAGAGTGAGATGAGACAGACAGAAAAAGAGAGATAGATAGACACAGAAAAAGGGAGAGATAGACAGAGAAAAAGAGAGATAGATAGAAACAGAGAGAGATATATAGGGAGAGATATAGAGATAGATAGATAGGCCAAGAGAGAGAGGCAGGCAGATAGAGAAAAGATATAGTTCGATAAATAGATAGATGATAGATAGACAGACAAAGTGAGATATAGAAAAAGAGAAATAGAGATAGATAGACAAAGTTAGATAGATAGAAAGACAGAGAAAGAGAGAGATGAGACAGACACAAAAGGAGATAGACACAGAAAAAGAGAGATAGAGAGATAAAGAAATATAGACAGACAGACAGATATAGATGATAGATAGATAGGTAGATAGGTAGGTTTGCCATCCGGTTTGGGGACCCTGGTTCTCAATCCAGGGTGCTGAAAACAGCACCCCAACAACCCAAGCTTTAAAACTAAACCCAACTCGTGTCTTCCCAGCTTCTGAATCCCTGCCGGGTGAATTCCCCCCCCCCCACTTCCCGCTTGAAATGTCGGATTTGCTCTTGGTTGGATCCAGAGTCGCACCTGGAAGAAAGTAGGTGAGAATGTCAAGCTGCCCAAGGTGTGCCAGATAGAAAATTGGACGAGATAAAAACTCATGCCGTTTTTATGGCAAGGCTGCAAACGGACGAGATCCTGGCAGGTTTTGGCCCACGGTTTTGTTCCGTTGATTTGTGCCACCATTGTGTGGCCCAGGGCTCCCGGTTCCCTTCTCTAAAATGCTTCCTAAGTGTCTTTCCTCCCCTTCCCTCCCCCAAGGTCATTCTCACTTTCCGACAAAAAAAACCCATTTATTTCCCTTTTGCTCTTTCCCAGCATCCTGATGACAGACCCCAGACTCAAATCCGCCTCCGTTCACACAAGTGCCCCCATCCCCAAGCCCACAATGGCCACCTGGCACAAAGCCCACCCACCCCCCAGTCCGAAGAGCCCGAAGAATCCGTGGAAGATGGGAAAGGGGCACCGAAGCAGAAGCACCTACCCTTCTTCGCAGTCCCATCCTCAGCAGCAGCAGGCCGGCCGGCAAAAACTCCCCCACCCCCCACTTCTTAGCAACTGCCACTGGCAACTACACAAAACTTCACTAGTTTGTAAGCGACACACCCCAGCCCAGCCGGGCCATGCCTGCCTCTTCCCTTCCCTTCCCTCCCCATTCCTTCTTCTAGGGAAGAGTTGACTTCATAGGGAGGAGCACCAGCCAAGATAAGCGGGGGAGGGCACCAGCCAGAAACAACACAACTGCAAAAGTGTCTGCGAATTGTGGGTTGCTTCCTCTTAGGAAGCCCCTTCCTCCTCCTTTTATTTCCTCCTTGCCCTCCACCCCAGATGCTGGGGTGAGACAGGAGCTCGTGGCAGTGGTGGTGGGAGGCTACAGGCAGAGTTCGCTTATCTGGCATTTTCGTTCACTTATACTGAAGTTTGGCTGCAATTGGAGTGCGAGGGATGTGTGTTTGTGTTTATTTTCATAGTCACAAATTGTACACTGAAGAGGGCATTTAATTTTGTTGTGCGAGGTGCAATGACAATAAAGTAAAAGTAAAGTAAAGTAAAAATAAAGTAAAAGTAAAGTAGAAGTAAAGTAAAAGTAAGGTAAAGTAAAAGTAAGGTAAAGTAAAAGTAAAGGTTAAAGTAAAGTAAAAGTAAGGTAAAATAAAAGTAAAGTAAAGGTAAAAGTAAAGTAAAAGTAAATAAAAATAAAAATAAAGTAAAATGAAGTAAAAATAAAGTAAAAGTAAAGTAAGGTAAATTATTTCACAAGAAGAGTTCTCCACTCCTCTACTCGTTGTAGAATACCTTGAAATTCTAGACCTAGAAAACCTTGAATTACGCCGCCTTCGATCCAATCTAAGTATACTGTATAAAATCATACTTTTCAATGTCCTACCTGTCAATGAATATTTCAGCTTCAACCACAACAATACAAGAGCAAACAATAGATACAAACTCAAGGTAAACTGCACCAAACTCGATTGCAAGAAATACGACTTCAGCAACCGAGTGGCCAATGTCTGGAATCCTCTACCTGACTCTGTGGTTTCTTCCCCAAACCCCAAAAACTTTAACCTTATATTTTCTACTATTGACCTCACCCCTTTCCTAAGAGGTCTGTAGGGGGCCTGCATAAGCGCACCAATCGTCCCTACCGTCCCTGTCCTATTGTTTCTTTTATTTTTCTTACATGTACCCATTTCATGTGGTCAAAACTATGTATATATTTATACCTATTATCTTGTAAGCGACTGACAAATCAAATCAAATCAACAAATAAATAAATAAACAAACAAACAAACAAATAAATAAAAAGTAAAGTAAAGTAAAATAAAGTCAAGTAATTGGAGAGATAAAGTTTCCTAAAATTGGACGGAAGCAACTTGAGTGAAATACAGTATTTTGCACAGGGGGAAATTCTGCTGCCAGTCTCATATATTTGCACAAATGCAGTTTGGGAGGCATTTGTGTGTGTGTGTGTGTGTGTGCATGTGTGCGTGTGTGTGTGTGTGTGAGAGAGAGAGAGAGAGAAGGGGTGGTGGAATATTTTGCTCCCATTCCCACTTATTGGCAGAAAAATGTAGCTTGTGTATGTATATGTGTAGAATAGCAGAGTTGGAAGGGACTGTTGGAAGTTAAAGCCCATCCTTCTCCTAGAAAAATGAACAATTTTAGGATATACTAAAAAGGCAGAATACTTCCCCTAAGAGAGGAGAAACTCAGAAAGGCGGGGGAAGGGGCGTGCATAAGTGCACCAGCATGCTTACCCTTCCTGCCCTATTATCTCCATTGATCTGTATTTACTCCCTGTTCTTGTTTATGTTCACGCTTATACTTATTATCTTGTATCTGTCTGACAAACAAACAAATAAAAAATAAGTAAAAAGCCAGAAACTCACCCCCCCTCTTCTGAATGGGACATTAAAGCCTGGGCCAGTCTATTCTACATAACAAAGATCTACCTCCTTCGTGGCCATTCAATTGCCCTTCGTTGCAGCACCCGGCAAGTTTCAACCAAACTTTCACACACAGAACAACCCACAGTTACTCCTGCGTAGCCCCATGGGAGTCTGACAGCAACCAATGGAATACATGCTCTTGCCACAGGAACAGGAAGCTCAAGTTCAAAGCCCAAGACAAGGTATAAAAACCCCTCACTCTCAATCCCATTTAATCAGCTACCCAGAATCACATGGGCTTGGTGGTTCTGCTTCACCATTAAACCATCTTTTCAAGCAGCTGCCATGTTTTCAGTGTCTTTTTCCCCACTTGGAACTGAACCCAGGTGGAAATTTTTTTTCCAATGGGACCTCAGAGGTTTTCTAGTCCAACCCCTTGCTTAGGCAAGAAACCCTTATACCACTTTGGACAAATTGAGTGTCCAATCTCTTCTTCAAAACTTCCAGTATTGGAGCAGTCACACCTTCTGGAGGCTAAGTTGTTCCACAGATTAAACACTCTGTGTTTGTGTAGTTTTCTGCCTTTAGGCATTGGAAACAGGAGATTCCTCTCTTTGCATAAATTTACAGTACACATGTGTGTTTGTGTCGTTTTGTGCAAATGGGTGAATTTTCTGTTTCAGGGAGGAAGCCCCAAATATGTCCAGGGCTCTTGACAGCACAAAAAAAATACTCAAATACATACAAATCCACAAAATAATTTCCTGCCTGAAAACAGAAACATTGATCTCATTGCATAAATGCAGTTTATGTGCTTAGGAGTGGTGTTTGTGGATTTATGTATATATTTGTGAATTTTTTTTGTGCCTGTCAGACTCTCTGGCTGGATTGGGGTTTTCTGCCTGAAAACAAGAAAAAAATACTTCTAAATGAAGTAAATGAAGTTTGTCTGTATTTGTGTGTTTGTGTGAATAAAGTTGGTGTGTATTTGTGTGTTTGTGTATTTTTGTGTCTGTCAAAATCTCAGGCTGCTTTGGGTTTTCTGCCTGAAAACACAGAATACACGTCTTTGCATAAATGTAAATTATGTAAGTGTGTGTGTTCATAGGTTTGCGTGCATTTATATATTTTTGTGCCCTGAAGAATCTCTCTGACATATTGGAGGCTTCCTGTCTGAAACAGAAAATGTATATTTGCATAAGTGTGTGTGTGTGGTGAGTTTGTGTGCATTTGTGTATTTTTGTGCCCTGAAGAACCTCTGACATATTGCAGGCTTCCTATCTAAAATAGAAAATGTATATTTGCACAAGTGTATGTGTGTGTGTTGTGAGTTTGTGTGCGTTGTGAGTTTGTGTGCATTTGTGTATTTTTGTGCCCTGAAGAACCTCTCTGACATATTGGAGGCTTCCTGTCTGAAACAGAAAATGTATATTTGCATAAGTGTGTGTGTGTGGTGAGTTTGTGTGCATTTGTATATTTTTGTGCCCTGAAGAACCTCTGACATATTGCAGGCTTCCTGTCTAAAATAGAAAATGTATATTTGCACAAGTGTATGTGTGTGTGTTGTGAGTTTGTGTGCGTTGTGAGTTTGTGTGCATTTGTGTATTTTTGTGCCCTGAAGAACCTCTCTGACATATTTGGGACTTCCTGCCTGAAAACAGAACATTTATATTTGCATAAGTATATGTGTGTGTGTGTGTGTGTGTTGTGAGTTTGTGTGCATTTGTGTATTTTTCTGCCAGTCAAGAATCTCTGACATATTGGAGGCTTCCTGCCTGAAACAGAAAATGTATATTTGCATAAGTGTATGTATGTGTGTGTGTGTGTGTGTGTGGTGAGTTTGTGTGCATTTGTGTATTTTTCTGCCGGTCAAGAACATCTCTGGCATATCTGGGACTTCCTGTCTGAAACAGAACATTTATATTTGCATAAGTGTGTGTGTGTGTGTTTTGAGTTTGTGTGTATTTGTGTATTTTTGTGCCCTGAAGAACCTCTGACATATTTGGGGCTTCCTGCCTGAAGCAGAAAATTCACCCATTTGCATAAACATATAATTTATCTGCGTGTTTGTCGGGTTTGTGTGCGTGTGTGCATTATTTTCCACTGCCTGGCTCCAAGCAGGAAATTCACTTTTCTTCCCCTGTTGCATTTCTGGGAGCAGAGAGTTTAAAAGATGGGGTGGAGGAGACCCCTCCTCTGAAGATAGGACGGGGGGGGGAGAGAGGTGAGTGCCCCCCCAGGAAATCTGCAAGCCTTCCTGCAATAGAAAGGAGCATCCCAAAATATTGCAATTTTGATTTTTTTTCTCTCTCCCTATTGCTGTCTCTCTCTCTCTCTCTCTCTTAAGGACTTTCTTTGCAACCCCTTCCGTGTGGGAAAGGGTGAGGATTTTTTGGGGGGGCATCAGATTGGGGGGGGTTGGGGGAGTGAGGAATGGACAGCCTCGGGCATCTCTTTCCCCAAATAGAGCACGACCACGGCGCATCTTTCGGGCATTTGCAGCACTGAAGAAGTCCATATTAGGGGATAAAGTGAGAACCAGGAAGCTTCTGGCAAATATAAACAGGGGAAGGAGTTAATCCAGAGGGAAGGAAGGAGGGAGGGAGTTGGTGTGTGTGTGTGTGCGCGCGTGCCCCTTAATGGACTCCGTAGGGGAGGGGCTGACCTGAAGCTCCTGGGAGCCCAGGGGGGTTGGACTGGATGACCTCCAGGGTCCTTTCCGACTCTGTTATTATTCTGCTATTTAGACATTGTGGGAGCTTCATCCCTGGAGGCTTTCAAGAATAGACTGGACTGCCATTTGTCAGAAATGGTGTAGGGCAGGGGTCTCCAACCTTGGCCCCTGGAAGCCTGGTGGACTTCAACTCCCAGAATTCCACAGCCAGCTGGCTGTGGAACTCTGGGAGTTGAAGTCCGCCAGGCTTCCAGGAGCCAAGGTTGGAGACCCCTGGTGTAGGGTCTCCTGCTTGGGCAGGGGGTTGGACTAGATGACCTACAAGGTCCCTTCCAATTCTGGCTACCTCTTATTAAATTATCCTCAAGGTTTGGCTTTTCTTCCAGAGGCTACAGTGCAGGCAGGGGTGGGGTGCGGGGGTGTTACACCCATTCCTGGCATACTATGTGCCCATGAAGGAGTGCAGGCATGTGTCATGCATGGCTATTCCGGTCATAAAACTAACAGGTGATTTTTAAACCGATAAAAAAATAAAATAGGTTTCTCAGTTCAAACTTTTTCAATTGGAATTGCAGAATTGTTAGGAAACTCAGGAGAGTTGTGTAGGATCAGGGAAAGGAAGAAAAAGAGATAGAGAAAGAAAGAAACAAAAAGAGAGAAAGAAAGAGAAAAAAGAGAAAGAGAGAAAGGGAGAGAAAAAAAGAAAGAAAGAGGGAGAGGGCGCGAGGGAGGTAGAGAGAAAGAAAGAAAGAGAGATAGAGATAGAAAAAGAAAGAGAGCACAAGAGAGGGAAGAAAGAGAAAGAGAGCGAGCAAGCGAGAGTGAAAGAGAAAAAAATAGAAAAAGAAAGAAAGAGAGAGAGAGAAAGAGAAAAAAAGAGTGAAAGGAAGAAAGAAAAAAGGAAGGAAGAAAGAAAGAAGGAAAGAAAGAGAGAGAGAGAGCAAGAGAAAAAAATAGAGAGAGAGAAAGAAAGAGAAAGAGAGAGAGAGGGAGAAAAAGAAAGAGAAAGAGAGAAAGAGAAAAAGAGAGTGAGTGAAAGGAAGAAAGAAAGAAAGAAAGAAAGAAAGAAAGAAAGAAAGAAAGAAAGAAGGAAGGAAGGAAGAAAGGAAGAAGAAAAAAGAAAGAAAGCAAACCCAAAATGTAGGTTGCTCAGGGAGAAATTTGTGAAGGGAGTTTCGCCCATTTTTTACGGGATTTTGTCTGCCATGGTCATTAAGCGAATCCAGCTTCCTCTTTAATGTTGCGGGTCAGAAGGTCGCAAAAGAGGATCCCATGACACCCGGGACACTGTGACTGTTATAAATGCGAGCCAACAGTCAAGCATCCGAATGGAAATCACGGGGGGGGGGGGGGGGGGGGGAAGAGGCTGCCACAGTCGTAACTCTGAAAAATAAGTCCCAGCTGGGTCCCTCTTTTTCAGGGCCATTGGAACTTTGAATGGTCACTAAACAGATGGTTGTAAATCAGGACCATCTGGATTACTCTAATGCAAGGGTGGCCCACTAGACCGTCTTTACAACCAGTGGATTTCAACTCCCAGAATTCCTAAGCCAACTGAATTCTGGGAATTGAAGTCCATGGGTCTTCATTGAATGGAAGTCCAACTGGATTCACTTAACGACCATGGTGAGCAAAGTCATAAAAATTTAGGCGAAAGTCCCTTCACAAATTTCTCCCTGAGCAACCTAAATGTTGGGTTTCTTTCTTTCTTTTTCTTTCTTTCTTTTTCTCTCTCCCTTTCTTTCTCTCGCCTGCTCTTTCTTTCTTTCTCTTTTTTCCCCTCTTTTCCGCTTTCTTTCTTTCTCTCTCTTTTGCTTTTCTTTCTCTCTCTGGCTCTTTCTTTCTCTCTCTCTTTTTTCCCCTCTTCTGCTCTTTCCTTCTCTCCTTTTCTCTCTCTTTTTCTTTCTCTCCCTCTTTCTCTTCTTCCTCTTTCTCATTCCTTTTCCCATTCTCTCTTTCCCTTTTCTCTTTCTTTCCTCTTTCTCTTCTCCCTTTCTTTCTCTCTCCCTCTTTCTTTCTCTTTTTCCCTCTCTCCCTCTTTTTCTCTCTTTTTCTTTGTCTCCCTCTCCCCCTTTCTTTCTCTCCCTCCTTTCTTTCTCTTTTTCTTTCTCTCCCTCTCTCCCACTCTTTCATTCTCTCTCTTTCTTTTTCTTTCTCTCTTTTCTCTCTCCTTCTCTATTTCTTTCTTTTTTCTTTCTCTTTTCTTTCTCTCATTTCTTTCTTTTCTCTCTCTCTCTCTCTCCCCCTCTCCCTTTCTTTCTCTCCCTTTTTCTTTTTTCTTTCTTTTTCCCTCTCTTCCTCTTTCTTTCTTTCTCTCCCTTTCTTTTTCTTTCTTTTTCTTTCTCTCCCTCTCTTTTCTTTTCTTTCTTTCTCCCTTTCTCTCTCTTTTTCTCTCTCCCGCTTTCTTTCTTTCTTTTTCTTTCTTTCTTTTTCTTTCTCTCCCTCTCTCCCACTTTCTTTCTTTCTCTCTTTCTTTCTTTTTTCTCCCTCCCTCTCTCCCTTTCTTTCTTTTTTCTCTTTTATCTCTCCCTTTCTCTCTCTCTTTCTTTCTTTTTCTCTTTGTTTTCTTTCTCATTCTCTTTTCTTTCTCTCTCTTTTCTCTTTCTTTCTTTCTCTCCCTCCCTTTCTTTCTCTTTTCTTTCTCTCTTTTCTTTCTCTCCCTCTCTTTCTCGCTTTCTTTTTCTTTCTCTCCCTCTCTCCCACTTTTTCTTTCTCTCTTTCTTTCTTTTTTCTCCCTCCCTCTCTCCCTTTCTTTCTTTTTTCTCTTTTCTCTCTCCCTTTCTCTCTCTCTTTTTCTCTTTGTTTTCTTTCTCTCATTCTCTTTTCTTTCTCTCTCTTTTCTCTTTCTTTCTCTCCCTCCCTTTCTTTCTCTTTTCTTTCTCTCTTTTCTTTCTCTCTCTCTCCCTCTTTCTTTCTCTCTCTCTCCCCTCCCTTCCTGTCTCTCCTTTCTTTCTTTCTTTCTTTCTTTCTTTCTTTCTTTCTTTCTTTCTTTCTTTCTTTCTTTTTCTCAGGAATTATGGGAATTGGACTCCAAGGGGGTCGTGGAGTCGCCCTCTTCTCTTGGGAAGCACAGCTGCTCCTATTTCAGCACTGTCGTTATCCATCGGTTAAGCGGGCGAAGGGGGGGGGAAAGGCTCTCTGCGCACGCTCAGAGGGAGACCGTCTTTTCGTGAGTCATTTTGCATTTTTGTCTATTTTAGGCAATCTCTCAAGGGGGCCTTTTCTGCAGAACCGAAGCCACTCCCCAAAGCAGCGTGCTCAGGCCCACGGCCGATTCCAGCCGAGAAGAAAAAATTGTTTGTTTTTTCAAAGTGTTCAAAGTGTGTTTTGTTTTTCCTGAATAGCAGTGACACACACACACACTCTCTCTCACGCACAGGGCTTCCTTCCACCGGCCTGCAAACCACCCTTGAGCCTCTCTCAAGGTCACTTAAGGGGTGTGTGTGTGTGTGGGGCTGAGCCAAGTGGTGGGCCGATGCATTTGTCACGCTCAGATAAGCACCAACACCCGCCCCCCCAAAACCCCTCCCTGCCTTTCCTGGGAACTGGCCCGGCTTCTCAACAAAAATAAACTTGGGTTTGTTTGGGGTTGTTGTGGTTGTTTTGGATCTCTGGAAAGTCGCATCAGCGTCTCCACGTGGCCAGCAGGGAGGAAGGGAGTCGGAGGTGGGCCAAGGGGCAGGGGGTCTCCCGGACCATCCCTGTTGCCACCCCCACATTTTGGAAGGAGGGAAGGAGGACAGGAGGGAAAGGAGGGAGGAAGGACAGGGAAGGGAGGGAAGAAGGAAGGAAGGAAAGAAACAAAGAAAGGAGGGAGGACAGAGAAGGGATGGAAGGAAGGAAGGAAAGGAGGAAAGCAGAGAAAGGAGGGATGGAGGAAAGAAGGACAGAGAGGGGAGGGAGGGAAGAAGGAAGGAAGGAAAGAAAGAAAGGAGGGAGGGAGGGAGGACAGGGAAGGGATGGGGGAAGGAAGGAAAGAAAGAAAGCAGGGAAAGGAAGGAGGAAGGACAGAGAAGGGAGGGAGGGAAGGAGGGAGGAAGGACAGGGAAGGAAGGGAGGGAAGAAGGAGGGAAGGAAAGGAGGGAGGAAGGACAGAAGGAAGGGAGGGAGGGGAAGAGAGGGAGGGAAGGAGGAAAAAAGAAAAGGAAGGAGGGAAATGAGGGAGGAAGGATAGAGAAGGGAGGGGGGAAAGGAAGGAAAAAAGGAATGAAAGAAAGAAGGGAAGGAGGAAGAAAGGAAAAGGTTAAAAAAGAAAAAGTGTGAGTGAAGAAAGGAAGGAAGGAGGGAAGGAAGGAAACGGAGAGAGGGAAGGAAAAACAAGCAGAGCAACCTCAGACCTTTCCTGTCCTATGTTTTTTTTTTGGGGGGGGGGGGGGGGGGGCTGGATTTGAAACCTCCAAGACCCATTTTTAGAAACCGACTTCACTCCAGCCTCAAGGAAAAAGGTCTGGGAAGGTGAAAGCAGTTATAAGCAGAGCTGGCCCTTGGCCAAGTGCTGAGAGTCACACCGATTAAAACACAGCACCCTTTTACACACACACACACACACACATACACAGGTGTGTAAAAAGTGCGTTGCATTTTAATAAATACTTTCAAGTTTTCCAAAAGTTTTTCTAAAAGGCGTGTCACCTGGTTAACCGACAGGGGCTCTCCTGCACCTTATATAAAGTATAGGACTATAACTCTCTTCTACCTAAATCATAGTTTATAACAGTGTTTTTTGGAACCTGCACCTTTAAGGAGAGTGTGGACTGCAACTCCCAGAATTCCCCAGGCAGCGGAATGCTGTTAGTTGCAGTCCACGCCCTTTTAAAGGGACCACGTTCCCTTAAAAGCGAAGCCTTGAGGGATGGAACTTAGGAAACATGAATAACATTTTGCAATGAGTTATTAATCTTTCATTGGCTTCCCCCGCACCTAACCATAGTTCATTTGCAGCTATAGATAGTCCCCAACTTACAACGGTTTGTTCGACTTTCTGACGAGTCAATGGGGAAGCCGGATTCGCTTAAAGACTGGTTGGGGGGGTGGGAGGACTAACTTCAAAATGGCATGCATTCACTTAATGACGGTGGCCAGGAAAGGCTTAAAATGGGGCAAAAACTCACAGTGATGGACATTTCAGGGGAGGGGGGCTCCTCTGTGGTGATAAGTCAAGGACTACAGGTTTTTAACAGTAACAAGGGAAGAGATGGGGAAAGGAAGGAAGAAAGGAAGGAAGGAGGGAAGGAAGGAAGGAAGGACAGAATAACAGAGTCAGAGGGGACCCTGTAGGTCATCTAGTCCAACCCTTTTCATTTCTGAAAGAAAGGAGGGAAAGGGATAGGAGGGAGGGAGGAAGAAAGAAAGAACAGAATAACAGAGTGGGAAGGGACCTTGTAGGTCATCTAGTCCAACCCCTGTCCGTCTAAGCAGGAGAACCGACACTATTTCTGAAAGAAAGGAAGAAAGTAGGGAAAAGGAATGGAGGGAGGGAGGGATGGAGTGAGGAAGGAAGGAAGAAAGAAAGAACAGAATAACAGAGTTGGAAGGGGCCTTGCAGGTCATCTAGTCCAACCCCCTGCCCAAGCAGGAAATCCTACACCATTTCTGAAAGAAGGGAGGGAAAGGGAAAGGAGGGAGGGAGGGAGGGATAGAGGGAGGAAAGAAGAAAGGAAGGAAGGAAAGAAGAAAGGAAGGAGGGAAGGAAGGAAGGAAGGAAGGAAGGAAGGAAGGAAGGAAGGAAGATGAGAAAGTGGGAAGGAAGGAAGGAAGGAAGGAAGGAAGGAAGATGAGAAAGTGGGAAGGAAGGAAGGAAGATGAGAAAGTGGGAAGGAAGGAAGGAAGGAAGGAAGATGAGAAAGTGGGAAGGAAGGAAGGAAGGAAGGAAGGAAGGAAGGAAGGAAGGAAGGAAGGAAGGAAGGAAGATGAGAAAGTGGGAAGGAAGGAAGGAAGGAAGGAAGGAAGGAAGATGAGAAAGTGGGAAGGAAGGAAGATGAGAAAGTGGGAAGGAAGGAAGGAAGGAAGGGACAGAATAACAGAGTTGGAAGGGACCTTGTAGGTCATCTAGTCCAACCCCCTGCCCAAGCAGGAAATCCTACACCATTTCTGAAAGAAGGGAGGGAAAGGGAAAGAAGGGAGGGAGGGAGGGATAGAGGGAGGAAAGAAGAAAGGAAAGAAGGAAGGAAGGAAGGAAGGAAGGAAGGAAGGAAGGAAGGAAGGAAGGAAGGAAGGAAAGAAGAAAGGAAGGAGGGAAGGAAGGAAGGAAGGAAGATGAGAAAGTGGGAAGGAAGGAAGGAAGGAAGGAAGGAAGGAAGGAAGATGAGAAAGTGGGAAGGAAGGAAGGAAGGAAGGAAGGAAGATGAGAAAGTGGGAAGGAAGGAAGGAAGGAAGGAAGGAAGATGAGAAAGTGGGAAGAAAGGAAGGAAGGAAGATGAGAACGTGGGAAGGAAGGAAGGAAGGGACAGAATAACAGAGTTGGAAGGGACCTTGTAGGTCATCTAGTCCAACCCCCTGCCCAAGCAGGAAATCCTACACCATTTCTGAAAGAAGGGAGGGAAAGGGAAAGAAGGGAGGGAGGGATAGAGGGAGGAAAGAAGGAAGGAAAGAAGGAAGGAAGGAAGGAAGGAAGGAAGATGAGAAAGTGGGAAGGAAGGAAGGAAGGAAGGAAGGAAGGAAGATGAGAAAGTGGGAAGGAAGGAAGGAAGAAAGGAAGGAAGATGAGAAAGTGGGAAGGAAGAAAGGAAGGAAGGAAGGAAGATGAGAAAGTGGGAAGGAAGGAAGGAAGGAAGGAAGGAAGGAAGGAAGGAAGGAAGGAAGATGAGAAAGTGGGAAGGAAGGAAGGAAGGAAGGAAGGAAGATGAGAAAGTGGGAAGGAAGGAAGGAAGGAAGGAAGGAAGATGAGAAAGTAGGAAGGAAGGAAGGAAGGAAGGAAGGAAGGATGGAAGGAAGATGAGAAAGTGGGAAGGAAGGAAGGAAGGAAGATGAGAAAGTGGGAAGGAAGGAAGGAAGGAAGGGACAGAATAACAGAGTTGGAAGGGACCTTGCAGGTCATCTAGTTCAACCCCCTGCTCTCACAGGATACCTGTGCTATTTCTGATTATTAGCTATCCCAGTCTCCTCGTACTTTTGGACTACAGCTCCCATCATTGTCGCTAAGCGAGGTGGTCGTTCAATGAATCATGCACCCGATTTCACCACTTTGGTTGGGAAGACACTCATGGGCAGGGAATTCTGGAAGTTGAAGTCCACACAGCTTAAACTTCCCAAGGTTGGTCCAGAGATCAGCTTCAACTGAAGAAATCCACATTCGAGGCCTCCCTTCCCTGACCAGGCTCCACCCTCACAACCGGCTGGCTCAACTGTTAATCTGAAGAGACCTGACTGCCAAATCTGTCAAAAACGGTGGACAGTCTGCTTGGGTGGGCCGGGTTGGACTTGATGACCTATAAGGTCCCTTCCAATTCTGTTCATCTGTTAAGGATGGATCTTGTCATTGATGGAAGTTTGGGGAGCTTCATCCCTGGAGGCTTTCAAGAAGAGATCGGATTGCCATCTGTCAGAAATGATGTAGGCCCGTGGGTCTCCTGCTTGGGAAGGAGAGGGGTTGGACTAGATGACCTACAGGGTCCCTTCCAACTCTGTTACCTTCTTTCCTTCCTTCCTCCTGCTTGGGCGGGAGGGCGAGGTGGGGCTTGGACTAGACAAGCTACCAGGTTCCACACACACACACACCCTTCCAACTCTGTTAATTCCGTATCTGGATTAAACCGGACTCCGTGACAGCCCATAAACCTCAAGTGAGAACAGGACGAACTCTGAGAACTTATCGAAACACGCTGTGCCGACATTTCGAGCGAAACAAGGTCCCTGCCAAATTTTTTATTTTATTTCATTGTTATGTTTTCACATGCCTAGCCACATGCCGGAGACGGTTGACAAGCGAATGGTTTGAGGTGTTGGGGGAGGGGGGGAGGGAAGTTCGACAAAGCGCTTTGCACGTGCTCAGAGGCACCGAGGCTCTGCGAGCAGGTGCAGCCCCCTCCCCGCCCCCGCCCAATATGCCAGGAAAAGGGAGAGAAATGAAGGAAGCCGCCATTCCCGGAGCCATTTGCAAGAGAGCGCCCACGGGCGCCCGCATCGCTCCGAAGGCTTTCCCAAGAAAATTGGGGTAGGGGGCTTTTTGAAAGTTGGGCCCTGGAGTGACGCCCCCGACCTGTTAAGT